>JAHHZJ010000762.1:0-60747 GCA_021437245.1 Aegilops speltoides
GGTGTTGTCCTCAAATATCTTCTGGAACAGCTCTTCAAGCCATCCGTACTATGGGAAGAGGAGGAAGTGACAAACCGGAAAAACCGGTTCGGCGATTCAGCCGATGACATAACACCTTCAGCCCGACATAATGGCGATGTCGCCCGTGGGCAGAACCATTCCTAGCCTACTTGCTGGCGGAACTTCGAAGACAAAGCGAGGCCTGCTTTGCATAGTCCGTGATCGAAAGCCTACAAGGTCCATGAGGAGAACTTTATAAGAAAAGTACAATCGAGTCCTTCAAGGTGTATCTCCGAAGGAAGGCGAAACCTCTGGCTGAAATTCATGCTTTGGACTAGGCGGACACCACGGCAGCGGGCCCTTGTAGGAAAGGCATTCGTCGAGATTTTATTGGCCGATGGCGGGCGAGATCTCGGGACTTAGTCGAGTCGTTGGTTGTCAGCTCTTTGCTAATCGAGCCATATGCATCGCCCTCAAAACTATACCCATTACGGCCGTTCGCGGTCAGGGGCTTGATATGGTTGGACCCCTTAAAGGGAACCCACAAGCAAAAGGTACCTATTGGTCATGGTGGATAAATTCACCAAATGGATAGAGGCCAAACCGGTCAAAGCAGAGTCGGACCAGTGATAGACTTCATATCCGGGGTGATGCGCGTTACGAGTCCCCCAGCATCATCACCGACAACGGCACGAACTTCACGCCGCGAGGTTAAGTCATGGTGCAAAAATATGGGCATCAAGCTCGACTACGCTGATCTATCACCCTCAAACCAGCGGTCAAGTGGAGCGAGCAAATGGTCTAATAATGAGCAGCATTAAACCCGGACTAGTGCGGTCACTTACTAAATCGACCGCCTTTGGGTCGAGGAGCTCGACTCCGTACTCGGGGAGCTGCGAGACAGCCTAACCGCTACAGGATTCACACAATTTTTATGGTCTCGGCGCGAGGCAGTCTGCCTGCGACATTATTCATGACTCACCTCGAGTGCGCGTATGCGAAGAAAGAAGCCAGCTGGATCGGCAGGACAGCTTGGACACGATGGAGGAAAAACGGCGTCGCCAAGGCTCGTTCCGCATTCTATCGGCAGGCCGAAGATATCAAAGCAGAGATATGCGGGCCAAGACTTACAACGTTGGTGAACTAGTTCTCGCTGCGGACAAAAAAAGGACAAGCTCAAGCCCAAATGGGAGGGCCCTTCATTGTCGATCAATTCCTGACCGGCGGTCCGTCTGAAATCGTCGGATAACCAACTCGGCGAACCCATGGAGCAGCCGCCTCCGAAGATTCTATGCCTAGCGCGGACTAGAGTTCATCCCTTCCTCCGTTCAAATTTTTACACTTGGCTGTCTTTTGTTTCTCTTTTAGTAACCTTTTATAAAAAAGCCCCTAGCCTACTTCGCATCGTTCGCATACACTTGATGTGCCATCCGCACTCATTATACGGGGCTTCTTTTCGGAAGCTCAATTATAAGGGTTTCATGCCCGGCACATGTGTCATGCTTCCACATGTACCTTTACTCACCATTATATGCATCGATATGACTTAAGTTTTGGCCAAGCTGGGTTGCTGGCTCTGTGCTTACCCCTCGTTCCCGATTGTTCGGCTAGGAGGTAAAGGGGCACCTCTGCGTTATTCTTGCCGGATCGGCGGATGTGTACCTCGGTAGGTGAAGCGGCTAAGCGTTCTTAAGGGAATATTCGGTCGGTGATTTAAAGATGATTTTTACCTACTCATTTATCCGCCCCGGATGATTTTACGCTTTTCCGTAGTCGGAATGCACTTTAGAGCATCGTCGAGAAAGGAACCTGAAACTATTCTCCACGGAAGATGTTTCTTACTAACCATGTAATATAACATAACTAGTTGGGCACTTATGCGATAAGCACTAATGACCCCTCCTGGTCTCCATCATACCCGGTTGTTTCTTAACCAAAAAGTATTCGGACACTCCGGACTCTAGGGTCCAGGTTGAAGCGAAAAGGTCGGCAAAGACAAGCGATCTACAATCGGCTAGAAGGCATTTCACATGTCACTTTAAAGGAAAACATACATAGTCAAATTCTTGATTGTATTCCTCCTCAATCCCGTCTAACAGGCTGCTAACTTAAAGTCCGTTGGGAAAATTTAGCACCAACTCTACTTGGCTGTATACTAAACTCACAGGGATCCCCATCCCCATTGGCCCCTTGGTCCAACTTGACCATGTGGTTTGGGATCCGCCTTCTTGTATCGTCTTCACCATGGCCCAAGCCTCTCTGGCACCTTGGCGGCAAGCGAAATCTTCCACAAGCAGGCGCTGCCACACTCCTAAAGCTTCTCCATAAGCTCCCAAGGCCCTCGGGTAGGAGAGGGCTGGCCATAAAGCATCAGGCGGCGCCGCTCATTGCTGCCGAACTTGTTTGAGCAGTTGCAACAGCTCGGGAAGTTGATCACCCGTTGATATGGGCATCTCCTCCATGAGGCGACTGTGAGTATACCTACAAGACATATTATGTCAATTTACTTCCTCGCCGAACTCTTCTTTTCAAAGAGTCCATTGAAGCACTTACTATAAATGCATGCAAACGCTGATCCTCCGTATGAGTTGGACAGCCAGCTCGGCGCCTTTCACTTCTTCTTGAGCTTGGCGTTGGCATCCTGGAGCTTGTTCCTTTCTGCTGCACCCTATTCAGCACCCTCTGCTGACCTTTAGTGGCGTAGTAGTCTTACTGTCCGGGATCTTGTCGGCGCCTGCAATCCTTTATTAGACTTGCTGCCCGCCCTGGCGCTTATATTTATTAATAAAAATGTGTTACGGGAGGGGTCTGCGTCTCCTCCTGCGGCAACAAGTCTTGACCTCAAATTGGGCCTTGCATTCTTGCAGCTCACAGGACATGGGCATTCTTCTCGGTAGAGCCTGCGTTTCAAATGATCCTTAAATCAGTTAACATAACTACTTTAAGTCTCGGGGCTCTTGGTGTATATAACCATTAAAATTCCCTTACCGTATGTCTTTCACATCTTTGCTCGTAGCTCTGGTAAAACCATCTTGGCGCGCGAGGTGTCGTCCCCTGCGTTAAAGGCGTCCAATGCCTCGGGGAGAAGCACGCTTCACGACTCTGTCGTGGCGCCTATGGTTCATGGCGCTCTCCACCTCAGACTTGGTGGCGGATAGTCTATCGGTGTCTTCCGTTGGAGGAGGATCCGGCCCGCGTCTTGCGCTTGCCTCCCCCTCCGGGCGGCGGCTGGAGCTGGCGGTATAGGTTGGATCGGCAACCTCCGTGCCCATGATCCGTGGCGCTTTTCTCCTATAAAGATCGGAGCACTCGGGCCTTCCTAGGAGCGTTGCTCTGAAAATTTAAATCTGAGCTATACCTTTGCGGCGTTTGGTCGTCAGCGCTCCTTTCCGCTTGCTGGTCGGATGACCTTTGTTGGTCGGCTGCTGAGCTCGGCTTCTCCGAAGGCCTTCTGTAAAACACCATCGTTCGCGAAGGTCGAGAAATGGGCAAGGAAGAGATAATGGTGTCCGGACCTCGGTCACGATCACGGAAGAGCGGATCTGTCGGGGTAGTCCGTCGTAATGGTGACCAAAGCATTATCCATGCTGAGCTGGTGAAACACCCGTCGATCAGCTCCACCTTGATGTCGGATCCTCTTGGAGGCGGATCGAGATCTTCTGGATCCTCGGGTTGCGAGGCGGGACTTACCATGTCCTCCATAGTCGGCGTAGATCTGCGCGAAGACATAATGTAAAGCCTAAACTTGAAATGCAGGTTGAGCCCTTAAAGTGTTAACACTTAGCCTCTAGGGTTGTTCATGGAAAACCCATTCAAAGGGTTAGTTCGAAGAAGTCCTCCTTCTCCCCTTATCTGGTGGACGAGGATCTCCACGGATCCTCGGTCGAATCCGACCCTTAGCGGCCATGCGGGTGGCATCGTCTTCCCGTTAAAATCCCACATGGGGTGGCCTACTATTGCAATGGATGTACCCCCGCATGATGCATGTCGCCATGAATCCAATCATAGTCAACCCGGAATGGGCGATAATCTTATTGGCCCATCAAGTAATGGGCGCTCTTGTCTTCCTCAATGGGGACTCCGTGGGCGCCGTGAGGCATTTCTTGAGGAGCAGCACTAAACTCGGGAGGCCAATCCGGATTTGGATCCGGCGTGGGCGTCTCCTATAAACCACTCGAAGGCGGTCTTGGGCCTTCTTGGGAGTCGGATAGGTATCCGGTCCGGCAATCGCCATATTTGGCGCCGCCCATGATATATGGATCCCTCGTGAGACGAGTGCAGGCGAACAGCCTCTTCCACAATGCAAAATGGGGCTCTATGCCCGGGAATAGCTTGCAAAGACTCGTAGCCCTGATATCGAGGATAGGCGAGGCGTGGGTGGTGGAGTGGAGTCAGTAGAACTCCGGGAGCCAGCGGAGGCGGATGTATGGAATCTGGTCCCTTATCGGATAAGGGATGGAACATACCGCTCCCCTTTATTGGGACTTGGGGTAGCCTCAGCTTGCCTCCCACCTTGGTAGGTGACCAGCCGGCTCGAGCAGGGACCATGAAGGCGGAGGAGATATCCCCCGCTTGGAGCTCGCTAGCTCGTTGTGTGGAGCAGAGCACCTCCTCAATCCCTGGCGGTGGGCTGGGGCGCGAGTAGAGGAGCGTCGCGGTCCATGATGGAATGGATTTTTAGGTCAAGGCGCTCCGATGAAGTATTGGCGGAAGGAAGATGGTGTGGTTTGGATCTGGATTTTTGCCTCTTTTGTGGCGGATGACTTCGCACGACTAGGGAGTGAAACATAAAAGACACCACGGCTTTTCGCATTAGATGCGACAGCGTGGGAAAGGCCATTATTGGCGTAGAAGCTAAAAGCCGATATTTATGATGAAGTTGGACCTATTAGGCGGTACATGGAACTTGAAGGAGAACCGCCTTCAGCGCCGAAGACTATATCTGGTTTGGACTTATCGTTATTGAAGCCTGGTTAGGGAGCTCTTGAGGAGTCTGGACTAGGGGTGTCCGACAGCGGACTATCATCGTCCGCTAGACTCCAAGACTCGAAGATACAAGATTGAAGACTCAGTCCGTGTCGGATGGGACTTTCCTTGGCGTGGAAGGCAAGCTTGGCGATCGGATATGTAGATCTCCTACCATTGTAACCGACTACTGTGTAACCCTAGCCGTCTCCGGTGTCTATATAAACCGGAGGGCTTTAGTTAAATGGACACAACATACATTACAACAATCATACCATAGGCTAGCTTTAGGGTTTAGCCTCCTTGATCTCGTGGTAGATCCACTCTTGTACTACCCATATCATCAATATTAATCAATCGGGCGTGAGGTTTTACCTCCATCGAGAGGGCGAACACAGGTAAAATATCGTGTCCCTCGTCTCCTGTTACCATCCGCCTAGGCATTCGATTCGGGACCCCCTACCGAGATCCGCGGTTTGACACCAACACCCACCTTTTGGCTTGACCTTATTAACAGGCCAATGTCTTACACTTCTACTATCCATTGATAATAACCAACTCTTATGCGCTTCGCCATACTCTTTTACATGAGTTTTCCTTTTTGAGACACCATTAGATGCGACACCCTACGAGGACACGGCACAATGGAGACAAAGGCGCCGGACGTGCGGCGGGCCCAGCTCAAAGGTTTCTCTTTAGATTAAGCCCATGTGTAAACCTTTTATTGTCTCTTGTTCCTTGACATCCCATGGGTACTTAATACACCCACGAGGGATCTGGCTTTATTGGCATTTAGCCACGACAGGACTAACGCCGTGCACAAATCTGGGTTCATAATCAAAGGCGCTACTCAGCCCGATATATGTTATAAAGTCCGAATACCTTTGGGAGTGTTGCGTCGTGATTTACAGCCTTATATGCATCAGCTCGAATCATGTCTTTGGTCAATGTTGGGTTTGCCCGGCTCCGGTTTCTGCCTTACGCTCACTTCTATCGGCTAAGGTGGCCAAGGAGAATCTTTGCGATTGTGCCTGGTTATTCGGATGAGCACCTCGGATAGAAAAGCGGCCCAGTGTCATGATATCGCGAGCTGGTCGACCACTCGAGGACTCACCGGAATCTTTGGAATTCCTCGCATTAACGAAGGGCGTTTCGGTCATGTACACATGTGCCCGTGTCTGGATGCAGCTGAAGGTACCGGGGGCTACATAGTAGCCCACCGTCAAACTCCTATGGCTAAGTGAAAGTGTTAAAGCTATATAGTTCGGTTGCCTAGTTGAGCGTCGATCACCTCCTTAATGGACCAAGGCGTTGGATCAAGTGTGATTACGCACATTTTTGCGAACACCCCGCATTGTATGCGTGGGGCTAAAACCAACATTGCTAACTTTGGGTTATATATATACATCAAGCGACCACACGGGAGGCACAATAACACTTTGGTAAAGTATAAACATAGCCTCTATAATTAAAATATAATTGTTTTGACAGCGGGCGATTTTCACTCAAGCGTGACACTCTTGAGACTGACCTCTATTAAGCGAGCACCTTCATTTACTGCTCAAAATAGTGCTCGGCTGGATCACGGCCTCCTACGGATTACGGGTGCAATGATGGTGGCCTCCATATCCGCCAATATGTTTTAACACGGGCAGGAGCCATCCGCGCACCCTCTATGCACGCCGACCTCTTCATAGCATCGATTCATGATACGGCGCCATGGAATTGTTGCACTACACCAAAATAACGGTCCGGCCTCGTTCCCTTTGGCCATAGATGGTCTATTATAGACCTCATTGCAAGACGGACAACCTATGGAGCTCAGCCACGGTGACCATCCTTTCACTCAATGGCAGCAGGCGGGTTGGAGAATTGAATTGCGACAGAACAGCCTTTCTACTTCACTTTCTTTTGATTCTTGAAAAACTGGGTGCATCGGCCGTACTTTTGCGGATCGGCATCACCTGCAGCGCTCGAGCTGATCGGAGGCGTACTTTGGATCTAAGAACTTCATCCGCAACAAATAGGGGTTTCGGCGCGATTTCTCGGCTGTCGAACCTCCTCGCGCATCCTAATTTTGGAATCGTCTCCTTGGCGCATCAAGGGCCTTCTTGAGTTAGCCGACTTTGCACGATTCTCCTTTTCAAGGAGCTCATACCGGCGGGCGTCTCTCGACTCCACGATATCTCGGCTATTTATCTTAACCCGGTGATGAGCAGCCTGTTCGGCTCTCAAATCTTGACGCCTTTAGGGCAGCCGCATTGCTAACGGGCTTGTTCCTTGGCTAGGGCAAGTTCGCCCTCGGGGCCTCCACGGCACAGCCGCTTTGCAGCCAAAGCATAAGCATTAACATTATGCTCCTCTTAATATTTCCTATAACAAATGAGGAAAAAAGGAGCACATACTCTGTGACTCGTCAAGCCGCTCGTTTACAAGCGTGATGTCAGCGTCCACCACATCAATCTGTCGCCTCAGTTCAGCAAATTCAGCAGTCCGGTCTACCGCCGGACCCTTAGCCACCTGCGCATGAATGCAGTGCGATCATTACTTGAGAGTGTGATCCTCCGTTTGCCGCCTAGGGCTGGCAACCAGAGTCTCAGGGGCTACTATCTATAGGGAGCACACCTAGCGCGTGCGGTACCACCAAAAAATTATGTATTTCATTATGTACCTCAAAGCCTTTGTGCAGGCTCATAAAAGCTTCATTCAACCCGCTTGTGGCGGATGAAATCTGCTCAAGCACCGTGCCCGATAGCGCCGTGATCCTCGAGGGAGCAACTTGCTCCGAAGACCCGTCGGTGTCGGCGGCCGCCCGGACTCTGGACCCTACTTATTGTTGAGGAGCGTTGCGAAAATAAAAAATTTCCTACGGTTTCACCAAGATCCATCTATGAGTTCATCTAAGCAACAAGTGATAGAGTGCATCTACATACCCTTGTAGATCGCGGCGAGCGTTCAGAAGAGCGGGGATGATGGAGTCGTACTCTCCGTGATCCAAATCACCGATGACCAAGTCTTTGAGCGGATAGCACCTCCGCGTTCAACACCGTGCAGGCGGATGGCGTCTCCTCCTTCTTGATCCGAGCAAGGGGAAGGAGAGTTGAGGAAGAAGGCTCCAGCAGCACGACGGCAGCGTGGTGGTGGTGGAGATCTGATACTCGGCAGG
Source organism: Aegilops speltoides (assembly GCA_021437245.1). Classification (NCBI taxonomy): domain Eukaryota; kingdom Viridiplantae; phylum Streptophyta; class Magnoliopsida; order Poales; family Poaceae; genus Aegilops; species Aegilops speltoides. Next base: position 8,132 of record JAHHZJ010000762.1, read on the forward strand.
CGCCAAGCTCTTAGCGGAGGAGAGAGGTGTTGGAGGGAGGGCTGCGCCTTGGATGTTGTTGCAGCCTCCTCTCCCTCTATTATAGGGGAAGGGAAGGGCCAGCCCCTCTAGATGAGATCTATAGGGGCGGCCAGGAGGGCTTGCCCCCAAGCAGGCGCCCCACTGGGTTCCCACACCCAAAGCGCATGGGCCCAGAGGGGCTCCCAGCCCTCGAGGAGATGGTTCCCTACCCCCGGCCCATGAGGCCCTCAGAGAGTGGCCCTTCGGTGGACCCGGAACCCTTCCAGTGGCCCGTACAATACCGATATGCCCCGAAACTTTCGGTGACCGTATGACAACTTCCATATATAAATCTTCACCTCCGGACCATTCGAGAACACCTCGTGGCGTCAGAGATCTCATCAGGGACTCGAACAACATTCGGTAATCACATACAAGTCTTCCTAATAACCCTAAGCGTCACGAACCTTAAGTGTGTAGACCTGCGGGTTCGGAGACCTTGAACATGACCGAGGCGGCTCTCCGGTCAATAACCAACAACTGATTCGGATACCCATGTTGGCTCCCATGCTCCTCGATGACTCTCATCGGATGAACCTTGATGTCGAGGATTGATCAACCCGTAAACAATTCCCTTTGTCAATCGATATAGTTACTTGCGAGACTTCGATCGTCGGTATCCCAATACCTTGTTCATTCTCGTTACCGGCAAGTCACTTTACTCGTCCGTAATGCATGATCCGTGACCAAACACTTGGTCACTTTGAGCTCATTATGATGATGCATTACGAGTGGGCGAAGATACCTCTCCGTCATACGGAGTGACAAATCGATCTCAATCGTGTCAACCCAACAAACACTTTGGAGATACCTGTAGTGCACCTTTATAGTCACCCGATTCGTTGTGACGTTTGGTACACCAAAGCACTGCTATGGTATCCGGGAGTTACGATCTCATGGTCTAAGGAAAAGATACTTGACATTGGAAAAGCTCTAGCAAAATGAACCACCGATCTTGTGCTATGCTTAGGATTGGGTCTTGTCCATCACATCATTCTCCTAATGATGTGATCCGTTATCAACAACATCTAATGTCCATAGTCGAGAAACCATGACTATTTGTTGATCAACGAGCTAGTCGACTAGAGGCTTACTAGGGACATATTATGGTCTATGTATTCACCGTGTATTACGATTTCGATAATACAATTATAGCATGAATAAAGACAATTATCATGAACAAGGAAATATAATAATAATCTTTTATTATTGCCTCTAGGGCATATTTTTAATAGTCTCCCACTTGCACTAGAGTCAATAATCTAGTTACATTGTGATGAATCGAACACCCATAGAGTTACGGTGTTGATCATGTTTTGCTTTCATGAAAGAGGTTTAGTCAGCGGATCTGCGACATTGGATCGGTATGTACTTTGCAAATATCTATGTCTCCATCTTGAACATTTTCACGGATGGAGTTGAAATGGCAGCTTGATGTGCCTGGTCTTCTTGTGAAACACAGGCTCCTTGGCAAGGCGATAGCTCCGTGTTGTCACGAGAGAGTTTGATCGACCGACGCATTGGGTATGACTCTAGGTCGATGATGAACTCCTTCACCCAAATTGCTTCATCGCTGCCTCCTAGGCTGCCATGTACTCCGCTTCACATGTAGATCCATGACGATGCTCTGCTTGCTGCACTAGCTTCTTGCTCCACCATTCAACATATACGTATCCGGTTTGTGACTTAGAGTCATCGGATCGTGTCGAAGCTAGAGTCGGCGTAACCCTTCTGACAGCTCTTCATCACCTCCATAAGCGAAACATGTCCTTTGTCCTTTTGGTGCTTGAGGATATTCTTGACCGTTGTCCAGGTGTTCCTTATCGGGATTACTTTGGTACCTACCTACAAACTTACGGCAAGGTTTACATCAGTGCAGTACCGGCATGGCATACATAAAAGATCCTATGGCTGAAGCATGGGGATGACACTCATCTCTTCTTTATCTTTTGCCGTGGTGGGCATTGAGCGAGCTCAATCTTACACCTTACTGTCTGAGGCAAGAACCCTTTCTTGGACTGATCCATTTTGAACTTCTTCAAAATCTTATCAAGAGTATGTGCTTTGTGAAAGACCTATGAGGCGTCTCGATCTATCCTATAGATCTTGATGCCTAATATGTAGCACTTCTCCAAGGTCCTTCATTGAAAAACACATATTCAAGTAGGCCTTAATGTTGTCCAAAAGTTCTATATCATTTCCCATCAAGAGTATGTCACCTACATATAATATGAGAAATGCTACAAAGCTCCACTCACTTTCTTGTAGCGAGGCTTCTCCATAAGTCTGCATAAACTAAGCGCTTTGATCATCTCATCAAGCGAATGTTCTAACTCGAGATGCTTGCACCCATATAAATGGATCGCTGGAGCTTGCATACTATTTTTCTTAGGATCGACAAAACCTTCCGCTGCATCATATACAGTTCTCCCTTAAGATGTCCGTTAAGGAATGCCGTTTTGGCGTCCATCGCCATATGTCATAATCATAGTATCGACGCTGCTAACATGATTGAGACGGACTTCAACCGCTCTTGGAGAGAATGTCTCATCGTGGTCAACCCTTGAATTTGTCGATAACCCTTAGCGACAAGTCGAGCTTTATAGATGGTAACATTACCATCCGTCCAAATCTTCTTAAAGATCCATTTGTTTTCTATCGCTCGCGCGATCGGGAAATCTGTCAAAGTCCATACTTTGTTTTCATACATCGATTCTATCTCGGGTTGCATGGCTTCAAGCCATTTGTTGGAATCTGGGCCGCGCCATCCTTCTTCATAGTTGAAGGTTCACCATTGTCTAACAACATGATTTCCAAGGCAGGGTTGCCGTACCACTTTCGTGCGGGCATGTCCTTAATGGACCTACTGAAGTTCAAGCAACTTTATCCGAAGTACCTTGATCATCATCATTATTTTCCTCTCCGGTTGGTGTAAGTATCAGGGAACATTTCTTGAGCTGCACTACTTTCTGTTCAAGAGGTAGTACTTCATTGGGGTTCTACTTTCCTCCCACTTACTTCTTCGAGAGAAACTCTTTTCGGAAAGGATCCGTTCTTGGCAACAAAGATCTTGCCCTCGGATCTTAAGTAGAAGAGTATACCCAATGGTTTCCTTAGGGTATCCTCTGAAGGCGCATTTTCCGACTTGGGTTCGAGCTTTTCGAGGTTGAAGTTTCTTGACATAAGCATCGCATCCCCAAACTTTTAGAAAGCGACACAGCTTAGGTTTCTTCCCAAACCATAATTCATACGCTGTCATCTCAGCAGTTTAGGCGGACCCTATTTAAAGTGAATGTAGGTGTCTCTAGGCGTACCCCCAAAATGATAGCGGTAAATCGGTAGAGACATCATAGACGCACCATATCCAATAGAGTGCGATTCGACGTTCTAGACACAGTTACCTGAGAGGTGTTCAGTAGCGTGAGTTGTAAACGATTCCATATTTCCTTAAGTGCGTTACTAAATTTGTGACACAAATATTCTCCTCCACGATCGATCGTAGGAACTTTATCTTTTCGTCACGTTGATTCTCTACCTCATGCTGAAATTCCTTGAACTTTTCAAAGGTCTCGGACTTGTGTTTCATTAAATAGACATACCCATATCTACTCAAGTCATCGGTGAGAGTGAGAACATAACGATATCCTCCATGAGCCTCAACGCTCATTGGACCTTTTACATTCGGTATGTATGATTTCCAATAAGTTGGTTGCTCGCTCCATTATTCCGAGGCGGAGTCTTGGTCATTTGCCCATGAGGCATGGATACATGTGTCAAGCGATTCATAATCTAGAGACTCTAAAGTCCATCGGCATGGAGCTTCTTTGAAGGAAATATGCCCTAGAGGCAATAATAAAGTTATTATTTATTTCCTTATTTCATGATAAATGTTTATTATTCATGCTAGAATTGTATTAACCGGAAACATGATACATGTGTGAATACATAGACAAACTTAATGTCACTAGTATGCCTCTACTTCACTAGCTCATTAATCAAAGATGGTTAGTGTTTCCTAACCATAGACATGTGTTGTCATTTGATTGACGAGATCACATCATTAGAAGAATGATGTGATTGACTTGACCCATTCCGTTAGCCCCAGCACTTGATCGCTTAGTATGTTGCTATTGCTTTCTTCATGACTTATACAAAGTTCCTACAACTATGAGATTATGCAACTCCTGCTTACCGGAGGAACACTTTGTGTGCTACCAAACGTCACAACGTGAATCGGGTGATTATAAAGGTGCTCTACAGTGTCTCCGAAGGTACATGTTGGGTTGGAGTATTTTCAGATTAGGTTTTGTCACTCCATTGCCTGAGAGGTATCTCTGGGGTTCTCTCGTATACACATCACTTAAGCCTTTGTAAGCATTGCAACTAATGAGTTAGTTATGGATGATGTATTACGGAACGAAAGTAAAGAGACTTGCCTGTAACGAGATTGAACTAGGTATTGGATACCGGCGATCGAATCTCGGCAAGTAACATACCGATGACAAAGGGAACAACGATGTTGTTATGCGAGTTTGACCCATAAAGATCTTCATAGAATATGTAGGAGCCAATATGAACATCCAGGTTCCACTATTGGTTATTGACCGGAAACAGTTCTAGGTCATGTCTACATAGTCCTCGAACCCGAGGGTCCGCATCGCTTAATCGTTAATGATGACAGCTTTTATTATGAGTTTATGAGTTTTGATGTACCGAAGGAGTTCGAGTCCCGTATGAGATCGTATGATGACGAGGAGTCTCGAAATGGTCGAGATGTAAAGATCGATATATTGGACGACTATATTCTGAGTTCGGAAAGGTTCCGAGTGATTCGGTATTTTTCGTAGTACCGGAGTTACGGGAATACGGGAAAAAGTATATGGGCCTTTATATTGGTTTTATAGAGAGGAAGAGGCAGGTCACAGGCCTCACTGACTAGTCCGAATTGGACTAGTGAGAGGGCGCGCCCCTCCTTCCTTCTCTTCCTCTTCCCTTCCTTGTCTCCTACTCCTACTACTTGGAAGGACTCCTAGTTGATCTAGAAAAGGAATCCTACTCCTGTGGGAGTAGGACACCCCTAGGGCGCCTCTCCCTGGCTGGCCCCCTCCTTGCTCCTTTATATACTCAGCAGGGGCATCCCATGACACACAAGTTGATCTACGGATCGCTCTTTAGCCGCAGCGGTCCCCTCCACCATAATCCACCCTCACATATCGTCATGAGTTTAGGCGAAGCCTCTGCGCAAAAGAGAACATCATCATCGCTACCACGCCATCGCGGTTACGGAACCCATCCCCGACGCCGCTGGAATTGAGCCCGGGACGCCATCGAGCTGGATCGCAGCTGAACACGGAGGTGTCAGACGCTCGGTGCTTTGATCGGTCGAATCGTGAAGACGCATTTACCATATTACCAACCACACGGTTGTCATAACGCTTCGCCACGGTCTCACGAGGGCACGTGGACAACACTCTCCTCTCTCTGCTATGTCATCACCATGATTCTTATGGTAGAGGAATTTTTTGAAATTACTACGCTCCCCAACACAGGGCATCCGAGCTGGTTTTTGCGCGAGATGCCATTAGCGCACGTAGAACACAAGTGAGTTGTAGGGCGATACAAGTCATACCGCTACCAGCATGTCATACTTTGCTTCGGGCGGTGGCCAGAGATGAAGCGCCCGGACCGACATTACGCTGCAGACGCTTACGCGAGACTGGTTTCACCAAGCTACGCAGCACTTGTGCTTAAAGGTGGCTGGCGGGTGTCCGCCTTCTCACTTTAGCTGAATCGAGGCGGCGCCGGTCTTGCGAAGGTTAAAACAGCACTAACTTGACGTAACTATCGCTGTGGTTTTGATGCGAGGTAAGAACGGTTCTTGCTAAGCCTGTAGCAGCTATTGAAAATTTGCAACAACAAAGTAGAGGACGCCTAACTTGTTTTTTGGCAGGCACGTTGTAATGTGATATGGTCAAGACATGATGCTATATTTTATTGTATGAGATGATCATGTTTTGTAATCGGGTTATCGGCAAATCGGAAGGGAGCCATATGGTTGTTCCTTTATTGTAATTTATGCAACGCCTCCGTGAATTGCTTTACTTTATCACTAAGCCAAAGTGATAGTCGAGAAGCTAACAGATGGCGAATTCACGACGATGCTACGATGGAGATGAAGGTGTCAATACGGATGACGATGGTGATCACGACGGTGTTTCGGAGATGGAGATCATCAAGCACAAGACGATGATGGCCATATCATATCACTTATATTGATTGCATGTGATGTTTATCCTTTATGCATCTTATCTTGCTTTGATTGACGGTAGTATTTTAAGATGATCTCTCACAAAAATTATCAAGAAGTGTTCTCCTGAGTATGCACCGCCATAAAGTTTGTCGTGCCTGCACACACACGTGATGACTGTGATAAGCTCTACGTCCATATACAACGGGTGCAAGCCAGTTTTGCACACGCATAATACTCAAAGTTAAACCGGATTTGTTTAGCATATGCTGACATGGCCTCGGAACACGGAGAGACTGAAAGGTCTAGTGAATCATATAGCAGATATGATCAACATAGTGATGTTCACCATTGAAAACTACTCCATCTCACGTGATGATCGGTTATGGTTTAGTTGATTTGGTCAATGTGGATTTACTTAGAGCACTGAGAGATGTCTCTTTAAGTGGGAGTTCTTAAGTAATATGATTAACTCGAACTTAAATTTATCATGAACTTAGTCCCGTAGTATTTTGCAAATTATGTTTTAGATCAATAGCTCATACATGCTTATATGTTTATTTTGATATGTTCCTAGAGAAAATCATGTTGGAAGTTGTTTGTAGCAATGATGTGGATTGGATCCGGTGATTCGAGGTTTATCCTCATTGTCAGCAACGTAAGAATTATGTCCTTAACGCACCGCTAGGTAGCAGTACCTATATTAGGAGAAGATGCAGACGTTATGAACGCTATTAGCTCAATATGATGACTACTTGATAGTTTAGTGCACCATGCTTAACAGCTTAGAATCGGGACTTCAAGGACGTTTTGAACGCTATGGGACCATAAGGAGATGTTCCTGAAATTGAAGTCGATATTTGTAGCAAATACCCCAGCTAAGAGATATGAAGTCTCCAACAAGTTCTATAGTTAAAAGATGGAGGAGAATCGCCAACTAGTGAGAGCATGTGCTCAGATTGTCCGCGGTACTTCAATCGCTTGAATCAAGTGGGAGTTAATCCGCCAGATAAGATAGTGATTTACAGATTCTTTAGTCACCATCACTAAGTTACTAGAACTTCGTGATGAACTATAGTATGCAAGGGATGACGAAAACAATTCATGAGCTCTTCGTGATGTTGAAATCGATGCGAAGGTAGAAATCAAAAAAGGAGCATCAAGTGTTGATGATTGACAAGACTACTAGTTTTAAGAAAAGGGCAAAGGGAAGAAGGGAACTTTCAAGAAGAACAGCAAACAAGTTACTGCTCAAGAGAAGAAACCCAAGTCTGTACTCTAAGCCTGAAACCGAGTGCTTATAATCGCAAAGGAAATGGTCATCGGAGCGGAAATGCCCTAAATATTTGATGGATAAGTATGATGGCAAAGTGAACAAGGGTATATTTGATATACAAAGTTATTCATGTGTGCCTTACTAGTATTTATAGTAGCCTCGAGTATTTGATACTTGTTCGACGATTGCTAAGATTAGTAACTCAAACAGGAGTTACATAATGTTTAGAGACTAGTTGAAGGGGAAGTGACGATGAGTGTTGGAAGTAGTTCCAAGATTGATATGATCATCATCACACACTCTATATACTTTCAGGATTAGTGTTAAATATAAATAAATGTTATTTGGCGTATGTTGAGCATGAATATGATTTGATCATGTTTATTGCGATATGGTTATTCATTTAAAGTTAGAGAATAAATTGTTATTCTGGTCTACATGAATAAGACCTTCAATGGTCATACACCCAATGAATATAGTTTGTTGGATATCGATCGTAGTGATACATTAATATTCATAATATTGATGCCAAAAACATGAAAAGTTAATAATGAGAGTGTAACTTATTTGTGGCATTGCCGCTTTGAGTCATATCGGTGTAAAGCGCATGAAGAAACTCTATGCCGGCGGATTTTCGGAATCAATTGGTTATGAATCATTTGATGCTTGCGAACCGTTTTTGGGCAAGATGACTAAAACTCCGTCCCCTAACAATGGAACGAGCTTATCGACTTGTTGGAAATAATACATACCGATGTATGCTTATCCAATGAGTGTTGATACTGTGGTAAGTATCGTTATTTTCCACCTTCACAAGATGATTTGAGCAGATATGGATATATCTACTTGATGAAACACATGTCCGAAATAGTTGAAAGGTTCAAAGAATTTCAGAGTGAAGTGGAAAACTCATCGTAATAAAGAAAATAAAGTTTCTGCGATCTGATCGAAGTGACGAATATTTGAGTTACGAGTTCATTCTTCAATTAAAATAATGTGGAATAGTTTCATAGCTCACGCCACCTGAACACTCACAACGTTATGGTGTGTCCTAACGTCAGAATCGCACTTTATTGGATATAGTGTGATCTATGATGTCTCCTACTGATTTACCACTATTGTTTTGGGGTTATGCATTAGAGACAGCCTGCATTCACGCTAAAAGGAAACCATCTAAATCTGCTTGGACGATTACTCTTACTGAACTATGGTTTAGCAAAGTAAACCTAAGTTGTTCTTTTCAAAGTTTGGAGTTGCTTATATGAAAAAGGTTTTCAACCCGATAAGCTCAAAACCCAAATTGGAGAAGTGCGCCTCATAGAATACCCAAAGGAAACTGGTGGGTACTCCTTCTATCACAGATCCGAAGGCAAACCATTCGCTCTGAAGAATGGATCCTTTCTAGAGAAGAAGCTTCTCTCAAAAGAAGTGAGTGGGAGGAAAGCAGAACTTGATGAGGTATTCGTACCCGCTCCCTTATTGAAAGTAGTTCATCACAAGAACCGTTCCCTGTGACAACTACACCAATTAGTGAGGAAGCTAATGATATTGATCATGAAACTTCAGATCAAGTTTCTACTAAAACCTCGTGAGGGTCTACCAGTATACTGTCCGCACCAGAGTGGTACGGTAATCCTGTTCGAAAGTCATGTTACTAGACCATGATAAACCTACGAACTATGAGGAAGCTGATGATGAGCCCAGATTCCGCAAAATGGCCGGAGGCCATGAAATCTGAGATAGGATCCATGTATGAGAACAAAGTGTGGACTTTGGTGGACTTGCCCTATGATCTTAAAACCATAGAAAATAAATGGATCTTCAAGAGGAGACGGACGCTGATGGTAGTATTACTATTCATAAAGCTCGATTTGTAAAAAAGGTTTTTGACAAGTTCAAGGTGTTGACTACAATGATATTTTCTCAACTATAGCGATGCTTAAGTCTGTTCGATTCACATTAGCAATTGCCACATTTTATGAAATCTGGCAAATGGATATCAAAACTGCATTCCTTAATGGTTTTCTTAAAGAAGAGTTGTATATGATGCAAACCGTAAGGTTTTGTCAATCCTAAACGCATAAGAAAATGTGCAAGCTCCAATGATCCATCCATGGACTGCAAGTATCTCGTAGTTAGAATATACGGCGGATAAGTTGATCAAAGCATATAGTTTTGTATGATTTCACGGTGAAGCCTCAGATTTACAAGAAAGTGAGGGAGCACTACAACATCTCCGATAAATATATGTGAATGACATATTGTTGATCGGAAATAATGTAGAATTATTCTCAAAAGCATAAAGGAGTTTTTGAAAGGAGTTCTTAAAAGAAAGACCTCAAAAAGTTACTTACATATTGAGCATCAAGATCTATTGAGATAGATCAAGACGCTTGATAAGATTTTCTATGAGTACATTACTTTGACAAGATTTTGAAGTAGTTCAAAATGGAACAGTCAAAGAAAGAGTTCTTATGCAGTGTTGCAAAGGTATGAAATTGAGTAAGACTCAAATCCCAACCAAAGCAGAAAATAGAAAAGAGAATGAAAGTCATTCTCTATGCCTCAGCCATAGGTTCTATAAAGTATGTTATGTTGTGAACCAGACCTATTGTATAATTTTGCTCCTGAGCTTGACAAAGAAATACAATTTTGATCTAAGAGTAGATCATCGATTGGTGGTCAAGAATATCCTTAGTGAGGACTAAGGACATGTTTCGATTATGGAGGTGATAAAGAGCGCCATTGAAAAAGTTACAACGATGCACGCTTACACCAATCCAGATGACTCTAAGTCTCAATCTGGATACATATTGAAAGTGGGAGCAATTAGCTATAGTAGCTTCATGCAGAGTATTCAGGACATAGAATACTTGCAAATACATATACGGCTGAATGTGATGCACTGCTGACTAAGCTTCTCTCACGAGCAAAACATGATCACACCTTAGTACTCTAAAAGTTAATCGTGACAGCCACGTGAACTAGATTATTGACTCTAGTAAACCCTTTGGGTGTTGGGTCACATGTCGATGTGAACTATGGGTGTTAATCATATACAGATATTGGTGTTAAATCACATGGCGATGCGAACTAGATTATTGACTCTAGTGCAAGTGGGAGACTGAAGGAAATATGCCCTGGAGGCAATAATAAAGTTATTATTTATGTCCTTATTTCATGATAAATGTTTATTATTCATGCTAGAATTGTATTAACCGGAAACATGATACATGTGTGAATACATAGACAAACTTAATGTCACTAGTATGCCTCTACTTGACTAGCTCATTAATCAAAGATGGTTATGTTTCCTAACCATAGACATGTGTTGTCATTTGATTGATTTAGATCACATCATTAGAAGAATGATGTGATTGACTTGACCCATTCCGTTAGCCTAGCACTTGATCGTTTAGTATGTTGCTATTGCTTTCTTCATGACTTATACAAAGTTCCTACAACTATGAGATTATGCAACTCCCGTTTACCGGAGGAACACTTTGTGTGCTACCAAACATCACAACGTAACTGGGTGATTATAAAGGTGCTCTACAGGTGTCTCCGAAGGTACATGTTTGGTTGGCGTATTTCGAGATTAGGTTTTGTCACTTCGATTGCCTGAGAGGTATCTCTCTGCCCTCTCGGCAATACACATCACTTAAGCTTTGCAAGTATTGAAACTAATGAGTTAGTTATGCGGTGATGTATTACGGAACGAGTAAAGAGATTCTGCCGCAACGAGATTGAACTAGGTATTGGATACCGATTTCCGAATCTCTCGGCAAGTAACATACCGATGACAAAGGGAACAACGTATGTTGTTATGCAGTTTGACCCATAAAGATCTTCGTAGAATATGTAGGAGCCAATATGAACATCTAGGTTCCACTATTAGTTATTGACCGGAAACAGTTCTAGGTCATGTCTACATAGTTCTCGAACCCGTATGGGCAGCACGCTTAATGTTACGATGACACAGTTATTATGAGTTTATGAGTTTTGATGTACCGAAGGAGTTCGGAGTCCCGGATGAGATCGTGGACATGACGAGGAGTGTCGAAATGGTCGAGACGTAAAGATCGATATATTGGACAACTATATTCGGAGTTTGGAAAAGTTCCGAGTGATTCGGGTATTTTTCGGAGTACCGGGGAGTTACGGGAATACGGGGGAAAAAGTATATGGGCCTTATTGGGATTTAGGAGAGGAAGAGGCAGGCCCCCCATTGACTAGTCCGAATTGATTAGGGGAGGGCGCGCCTCCTCCCTTCTCTTCTCCTCTTCCCCTTCCTTGTCTCCTACTCCTACTACTTGGAAGGACTCCTAGTTGGACTAGGAAAAGGGGAATCCTACTCCCGGTGGGAGTAGGACACCCCTAGGGCGCGCCTCTCCCCTTGGCCGGCCCCCCTCCTCCTTGCTCCTTTATATACGGGGGCAGGGGGGCATCCCATGACACACAAGTTGTCCCGGTCGGGATGGGACTTTCCTTGGCGTGGAAGGCAAACTTGCAATACTGGATATGTAGATCTCCTACCATTGTAACCACTCTGTGTAACCTAGCCCTCTCCAGTGTCTATATAACCAGGAGGTTTTGATCCCTAGGGACGAACAACCATTACAACAATCATACCATAGGCTAGCTTCTAGGGTTTAGCCTCCTTGATCTAAAATGGTAGATCCACTCTTGTACTTTTCATATCATCAATATAAATCAAGCGGGGAGTAGGGTTTTACCTCCATTAAGAGGCCCAGCACAGGTAAAAACATCGTGTCCCTTGTCTCCTGTTACCATCCGCCTAGGCGCACATTCGAAAGGCCCCCCTGCCGAGATCCGCGGTTTGAAACCGACATTGGTACTTTCATTGAGAGTTCCTACTGTCTTGAAATCGCGATCGGGGAAGGATACCTCTTCAATCTTTAAAAGGCGGTATAGTCATCAAGGAGCCTTGGCGCGGCCAAACTATCCAGCTAGGTAGTTTTCTCATGACCGCTTTATTGGCCACGCTTCAACGAGGGCGTCTCGGGTCATCAAAAGCAATCTTCACGTCAACTCGGAATTTGCGAAGCTGAATCAATAGAGCTCTCGTCGATAAATGAGCTCTTGGACCGCGCCCTTACTTTGGGAGTCGCTACGGACTCTGATCAGATTGGGCTTAAACCCGATCGGGAGATTAACTCTCCCCAGGTTACCCACCACATTGCGGTGGTAGAGGAACAAAGCGTGATGACTCTTCTTACATACTAAAAACTAGTTATGTCCGGACTCCAGAACCCTCCATGCTGGATTCCAGCGGAGAGGCGGACGTCGATCAAGCTTGAACCTAAAGTCGAGGCGTCAGAGACCAGACTCGTTGGACAACGTCCAGCAATCAAGCTTCGAATTGAAACTTTTGACCCTTGAGCCTCAAGATGGGTAGGGTTCGGGACTCAATCCCACCCGCCCACCCAAACATATCGATCTATATCAAATCCATAAAACCCGCTGAAAGCAGTACATCATTATTGGGCGATTCCTCCAGTTTATGGACAGGATAAAAAGACTGCCGTGAGAAGCATAATTTCAATTTTCTGCAATAATTGCGGACAAGGAATCTTGAGCGCCGTAAATCGTCATGAAATTACGCTTATGCTACTGGCGTCCATAAATGCATAAATCTTGTGCGATGGAAGTTTTGGAAAACTGAAACTAAGTTTTGGGACAATCGGCTCGAATACAACCCTAGTCCGAAACAAAAGGGTGCATCATACTCGGGCACCGGTACAAAAACAAAAGCAAAAACCCCATAAAGACGCGGAACTGTCTTTGGAGGAATGGCTCGGACCTGTAAAATTCCACGATCTGAAAGCGCCACTCCAACACATAGCCTTGAGCATGTTGAATCTCGGCGAGTGGCCAAAAGTGGCGAAAACTTCTAGCCCGGAGAACCACTCCACTCGAGCGAACCCATGGGCAGCAGCCGCCTCAGAAGATTCTATGCCTAGCGGCGGGACTAAGAGTTCGTCCCTTCCTCCGTTCAAATTTTTACACTTGGCTGTCTTTTGTTTCTCTTTTAAGTAACCTTTTACTAAAAAGCCCCTACAGACCTACTTCGCATTTCGTTCGCATACACTTGATGTGCCATCCGCACTCATTATACAGGGGCTTCTTTTCGAAGCTCAATTATAAGGGTTTCATGCCCGACACATGTGTCATGCTTCCACATGTACCTTTTACTCACCATTATATGCATCGATATGACTTAAGTTTTGGCCAAGCTGGGTTGCTGGCTCTGTGCTTACCCCTCGTTCCCGATTGTTCGGCTAGGAGGTAAAGGGGCACCTCTGCGATTATTCTTGCTGCGAATCGGCGGATGTGTACCTCGGTAGGTGAAGCCAGAAAGCTAAGCGTTCTTAAGGGAATATTCGATTGGTGATTTAAAGATGATTTTTTACCTACTCATTTATCCGCCCCAGATGTTTTTACGCTTTTTCCGTAGTCAGGACATGCACTTTAGGGCATGCCTCGAGAAAGAACCATATGCGAAACTATTCTCCACGGAAGATGTTTCTTACTAACCATGTAATATAACATAACTAGTTGGGCACTTATGCGATAAAGCACTAATGACCCCTTGGTCTCCATGCATACCCGGTTGTTTCTTAACCAAAAATGTATTCGGACACTCGGACTCTAGGGTCGAGGTTGAAGCGAAAAGGTCGGCAAAAGACAAGCGATCTACAATCGGCTAGAAGGCATTTCACATGTCACTTTAAAGGAAAACATACATTGTCAAATTCTTGATTGTATTCCTCCTCAATCCCGTCTAACGGGCTGTCTAACTTAAAGTCCGTTGGGAAAATTTAGCGACCAACTCTACTTGGCTGTATACTAAACTCACGGGGATCTCCATCCCTTGACCCTTGGTCCAACTTGACCATGTGGTTTGGGATCCGCCTTCTTGTATCGTCTTCACCATGGCCCAAGCCTCCACTGGCACCTTGACGGCAAGCGAAATCTTCCTAAGCAGGCGCTGCCACACTCCTAAAGCTTCTCCATAAGCTCCCCAAGGCCCTCGGGTAGGGAGAGGGCTGGCCATAAAGCACAGACAGCGCCGCTCATTGCACTGCCCGAACTTGTTTGAGCAGTTGCAACAGCTTCGGGAAGTTGATCACCCGTTGATATGGGCATCTCCTCCATGAGGCGACTGTGAGTATACCTACAAGACATATTATGTCAATTTACTTCCTCGCCGAACTCTTCTTTTCAAAGGAGTCGCTGAAGCACTTACTATAAATGCCTGCGGCAAACGCTGATCCTCCATGTGAGTTGGACAGCCAGCTCGGCGCCTTTCAGCTCTTCTTGAGCTTGGCGTTGGCATCTGGAGCTTGTTCCTTTCTGCTGCACCTATTCAGCACCCTCTGCTTGACCTTTAGGCTGGCGTAGTAGTCTTACTGTCCGGATCTTGTCGTGGCACTACAATGTCACTTGTTAGACTTGCGCCGCGCCACTGTACGCTTATATTTATTAATAAAAATGTGTTACGGGAGGGGTCTGCGTCTCCTCCTGCGGCGGCAAATCTTGACCTCAAATTGGGCCTTGCATTCTTGCAGCTCTGGGACAGTGGGCATTCTTCTCGGTAAGAACCTGCGTTTCAAATGATCCTTAAATCAGTTAACATAACTACTTTAAGTCTCGGGGCTCTTGGTGTATATAACCATTAAAATTCCCTTACCGTATGTCTTTCACATCTCTGCTCAGTAGCTCTGGTAAAACCATCTTGGCGGCACGGAGGTGTCGTCCCTAACGTTAAAGCGTCCAATGCCTCGGGGAGAAAGCACGCTTCCACGACTCTTGTCGTGGCGCCTATGGTTCATGGCGCTCTCCACCTCGAACTTGGTGGCGGATAGTCTATCGGTGTCTTCCGTTGGAGGAGG
Organism: Aegilops speltoides; assembly: GCA_021437245.1. Taxonomy (NCBI): domain Eukaryota; kingdom Viridiplantae; phylum Streptophyta; class Magnoliopsida; order Poales; family Poaceae; genus Aegilops; species Aegilops speltoides. The sequence continues at coordinate 23,631 of JAHHZJ010000762.1, forward strand.
ATCCGGCCGCGTCTTCGCTTGCCTCCCCCTCGGGCGGCGGCTGGAGCTGGCGGTATAGGTTGGATCGGCAACCTCCGTGCCCTTGATCCGTGGCGCTTTTCTCCTATAAAGATCATGAGCACTTTCGGGCGCTTCCTAAGAGCGTTGCTCGAAAAATTTATCTGAGCTATACCTTTGCGGCGCGTTTCCGGTCGTGCAGCGCTCCTTTTCCTCTTTCTTTGGTCGGGCTGACCTTTGTTGGTCGACTGCTCGTGAGCTCGGCTTCTCGCCACGAAGGCGCTTCTGTAAAACACCATCGTTCGCGAAGGTCGAAATGGGCAAGGAAGAGATAATGGTGTCGGACCTCGGTCCGATCACTGGGAAAGCGGATACAGTCCGGGGTAGTCCGTCGTAATGGTGACAAAAGCATTATCCATGCTGAGCTGGTGAAACACCCGTCGATCAGCTCCACCTTGATGTCGGATCCTCTTGGAGGCGGATCGAGGATCTTCTGGATCCTCGGGTTGCGGGCGGGACTTACCATGTCCTCCATAGTCCGGCGTAGATCCTGCGCCGAAGACATAATGTAAAAGCCTAAACTTGAAATGCAGGTTGAGCCCTTAAAAGTGTTAAACACTTAGCCTCTAGGGTTGTTCATGGAAAACCCATTCAAAGGGTTAGTTCGAAGAAGTCCTCCTTCTCCCCTTATCAGAGTGGGCGGGATCTCCACGGATCCTCGGTCGAATCCGACCCTTGGCGGCCATGCGGGTGGCATCGTCTTCCCGTTGAAATCCCACATGGGGTGGCCTACATGTGCAATGGATGTACCCCCGCATGATGCATGTCGCCATGAATCCAATCATAGTCAACCGGAATGGGCGATAATCTTATTAGGCCCATCAAGTAATGGGCAGCTCTTGTCTTCCTCAATCGGGGCTCCGTGGGCGCCGGTGAGGCATTTCTTGAGGAGCAGCACTAAACTCCGGGAGGCCAATCCGGACTGGATCCGGCGCGGGCGTCTCCTATAAAACCACTCGAAGGCGGTCTTGGACGCCTTCTTGAGATACGGATAGGTATCCGGTCCGGCAATCGCCATATTTGGCGCCGCCCATGATATATGGATCCCTCGTGAGAGCGAAGTGCAGCGGAACAGCCTCTTCCACAATGCAAAATGGGGCTCTATGCCCGGGAATAGCTTGCAAAGAACTCGTAGCCCGATATGCAGGATAGAGCGGGCGTGGGTGGTGGAGCTGAGTCAGTAGAACTCCGGAGCCAGCGGAGGCGGATGTATTGGGAATCGCAGGTCCCTTATCGGATAAGGGCCGAAGCATACCCGCTCCCTTTATTGGGACTTGGGGTAGCCTCAGCTTGCCTCCCACCTTGGTAGGTGACCAGCCGGCTCGAGCAGGGACCATGAAGGCGGAGGAGATATCCCCCGCTTGGAGCTACTAGCTCGTTGTGTGGAGCAGAGCACCTCCTCCAATCCCTGGCGGTGGGCTGGGAGGCCGAGTAGAGGAGAGCGTCGGCGGTCCATGATGGAATGGATTTTTAGGTCAAGGCGCTCCGATGAAGTATTCGCGGAAGGAAGATGGTGTGGTTTGGATCTGGATTTTTGCCTCTTTTGTAGGCGGATGACTTCGCCTGACTAGGGAGTGAAACATAAAAGACACCACGGCTTTTCGCATTAGATGCGACAGCGTGAAGAAAGGCCATTATTGGGCGTAGAAGCTAAGAACACAGTATTTATGATGAAGTTGGACCGCATTGGCGGTACATGGAACTTGAAGGAGAACCGCCTTACAGCGCCGAAGACTATATCTGCATTTGGACTTATCGTTATTGAAGCCTGGTTAGGGAGCTCTTGAGGAGTCTGGACTAGGGGTGTCCGACAGCGGACTATCATCGTCCGCTAGACTCCAAGACTACGAAGATACAAGATTGAAGACTCGTCCCGTGTCGGGATGGGACTTTCCTTGGCGTGGAAGGCAAGCTTGGCGATCTGGATATGTAGATCTCCTACCATTGTAACCGACTACGTGTAACCCTAGCCGTCTCCGGTGTCTATATAAACCGAGGGCTTTAGTTAATGAGACACAACATACATTACAACAATCATACCATAGGCTAGCTTTAGGGTTTAGCCTCCTTGATCTCGTGGTAGATCCACTCTTGTACTACCCATATCATCAATATTAATCAATCGGGGCGTGGGTTTTACCTCCATCGAGAGGCGAACCTGGGTAAAATATCGTGTCCCTCGTCTCCTGTTACCATCCGCCTAGGCGCACTGATTGGGACCCCCTACCGAGATCCATGGTTTGACACCAACACCCACCTTTTAACTTGACCTTATTAACAGGCCAATGTCTTACACTTCTACTATCCATTGATAATAACCAACTCTTCGCACGCTTCGCCATACTCTTTTACATGAGTTTTCCTTTTTACAGACACCATTCGTGCGACACCCTACCAGGACACGGCACAATGGAGACAAAGGCGCCGACGTGCAGCAGGGCCCCGCTCAAAGGTTTCTCTTTAGATTAAGCCCATGTGTAAACCTTTTTTATTGTCTCTTGTTCCTTGACATCCCATGGGTACTTAATACACCCACAGGGGATACTGGCTTTATTGGCATTTCGCCACGACAGACTAACGCACGTACCTGGAAATACAGGGTTCATAATCAAGGGCGCTACTCAGCCCAGTATATGTTATAAAGTCCGAATACCTTTGGGAGTGTTCGGCGTCGTGATTTTGGCCTTATATGCATCAGCTCCGAATCATGTCTTTGGTCAAATGTTGGGTTTGCCCGGCTCCTGGTTTCTTGCTACGCTCCTTCTCTATCGGCTAAGGTGGCCAAGGAGAATCTGCGATTGTGCCCTGGTTATTCGGATGAGCACCTCGATGAAAGCGGCCATTGTCATGATATCGCGAGAGCCTGGTCGACCACTCGAGGACTCATCGGAATCTTTGGAATTCCTCCGCATTAACGAAGGGCGTTTCGGTCATGTACACATGTGCCCGTGTCTGGATGCCTTGAAGGTACCGGGGCTACATAGTAGCCCCAGTCAAACTCCTATGGCTAAGTGAAAGTGTTAAAGCTATATAGTTCGGTTGCCTAGTTAAACGTGCGATCACCTCCTTAATGGACCAAGGCGTTGGATCAAGTGTGATTACGCACATTTTGCGAACACCCCGCATTGTATGCGTGGGGCTAAAACCAACATTGCTAACTTTGGGTTATATATATACATCAAGCGACCACCACGGGAGGCACAATAACACTTTGGTAAAGTATAAACATAGCCTCTATAATTAAAATATAATTGTTTTGACAACGGAGCGATTTTTCACTCAAGCGTGACACTCTTGAGAACTGACCTCTATTAAGCGAGCACCTTACATTGCACTGCTCAAAATAGTGCTCGGTGGATCACTGGCCTCCTACTGGATTACGGGTGCAATGATGGTGGCCTCCATATCCGTGATATGTTTTAACACGGGCGAGCCATCGCGCACCCTCTATGCACGCCGACCTCTTCATAGCATCGATTCATGATACGGCGCCATGGAATTGTTGCACTACACCAAAATAACGGTCCGGCCTCGTTCCCTTTGGCCATAGATGGTCTATTATAGACCTCATTGCAAGACCGGACAACCTATGGAGCTCAGCCACAGCGGCCATCCTTTCACTCAATGGCAACGGGCGGGTTGGAGAATTGAATTGCGACCAGAACAGCCTTTCTACTTCACTTTCTTTTTGATTCTTGAAAAACTGGGTCGCATCAGCCGTACTTTTTGCCAGATCGGCATACGCTTCTGCAGCGCTCCAGAGCTGATCCAGAGGAGCGTACTTTGGATCTAAGAACTTCATCCGCAACAAATAGGGGTTTCGACGCGATTTCTCCGGCCTGTCGAACCTCCTCCCGCGCATCCCTAATTTTGGAATGCGTCTCCTTGGCCGCATCAAGGGCCTTCTTGAGTTAACCGACTTTGCACGATTCTCCTTTTCAAGGAGCTCATACCGGCCGGCGGCGTCTCAACTCCACAGATATCTCGGCTATTTTATCTTAACCCGGTGATGAGCAGCCTGTTCGGCTCTCAAATCTTGACGCCTTTAGGGCAGCCGCATTGCTAGCACGGGCTTGTTCCTTGGCTAGGGCAAGTTCCGCCCTCAGGGCCTCCACGGCAGCAGCCCCGCCTGCAGCCAAAGCATAACGCATTAACATTATGCTCCTCTTAATATTTCCTATAACAAATGAGGAAAAAAGGAGCACATACTCTGTGACTCGTCAAGCCGCTCGTTTACAAGCGTGATGTCAGCGTCCACCACATCAATCTGTCGCCTCAGTTCAGCAAATTCAGTCCGGTCTACCGGCGGACCCTTAGCCACTAGCATGAATGCGGTCACGATCATTACTTGAGAGTGTGATCCTCCGTTTGCCGCCTAGGGCTGGCAACCAGAGTCTCAGGGGCTACTATCTATAGGGAGCACACCTAGCGCGTGCGGTACCACCAAAAAATTATGTATTTCATTATGTACCTCAAAGCCTTTGTGCAGGCTCATAAAAGCTTCATTCAACCCGCTTGTGGCGGATGAAATCTGCTCAAGCACCGTGCCCATAGCGCACCGTGATCCTCAGGGAAGCAACTTGCTCCGAAGACCCGTGGCGTGTCCGGCCGCCGCCGGACTGTCTGGGACCCTACTTATTGTTGAGGAGCGTTGCGAGAAAATAAAAATTTCCTCGGTTTCACCAAGATCCATCTATGAGTTCATCTAAGCAACAAGTGATAGGAGTGCATCTACATACCCTTGTAGATCGCGGCGAGCGTTCAGAAGAGCGGGGATGATGAGTCGTACTCTCCGTGATCAAATCACCGATGACCAAGTCTGAGCGGATAGCACCTCCGCGTTCAACACCACGTGAGGCGGATGGCGTCTCCTCCTTCTTGATCCAGCAAGGGGAAGGAGAGGTTGAGGAAGAAGGCTCAGCCAGCAACCGGCCGGCGTGGTGGTGGTGGAGATCGATACTCGGCGGGGGCCGCCAAGCTCTTAGCGGAGGAGAGAGGTGTTGGAGGGAGGGCTGCGCCTTGGATGTTGTTGCAGCCCTCCTCTCCCCTCTATTTATAGGGGAAGGGAAGGGGCCAGCCCCTCTAGATGAGATCTATAGGGCGGCGGAGGGAGGCTTGCCCCCAAGCAAAGGCGCCCCACTAGGGTTCCCCCACCCAAGGCGCATGGGCCCAGAGGGGCTCCCAGCCCTCGGGAGATGGTTCCCTACCCCACGGCCCATGAGGCCCTCCAGAAAGGTGGCCCTTCGGTGGACCCGGAACCCTTCCGTGGCCCCGGTACAATCTGATATGCCCCGAAACTTTCCGGTGACCGTATGACAACTTCCCATATATAAATCTTCACCTCCGGACCATTCAGAACACCTCGTGGCGTCAGAGATCTCATCCGGGACTCGAACAACATTCGGTAATCACATACAAGTCTTCCTAATAACCCTAAGCGTCACAGAACCTTAAGTGTGTAGACCTACGGGTTCGGAGACACCTTGAACATGACCGAGGCGGCTCTCCGGTCAATAACCAACAACTGATTCGGATACCCATGTTGGCTCCCACATGCTCCTCGATGACTCTCATCGGATGAACCTTGATGTCGAGATTGATCAACCCGTAAACAATTCCCTTTGTCAATCGATATACTTACTTGCGAGACTTCGATCGTCGGTATCCCAATACCTTGTTCATTCTCGTTACCGGCAAGTCACTTTACTAAATGCCGTAATGCATGATCCGTGACCAAACACTTGGTCACTTTGAGCTCATATGATGATGCATTACCGAGTGGGCTGAGAGATACCTCTCCGTCATCACGGAGTGACAAATCGATCTCAATCCGTGTCAACCCAACAAACACTTTTGGAGATACCTGTAGTGCACCTTTATAGTCACCCGATTACGTTGTGACGTTTGGTACACCAAAAGCACTGCTATGGTATCCAGGGAGTTACGATCTCATGGTCTAAGGAAAAGATACTTGACATTGGAAAAGCTCTAGCAAAATGAACCACACGATCTTGTGCTATGCTTAGGATTGGGTCTTGTCCATCACATCATTCTCCTAATGATGTGATCCCGTTATCAACAACATCTAATGTCCATAGTCAGGAAACCATGACTATTTGTTGATCAACGAGCTAGTCAACTAGAGGCTTACTAGGGACATATTATGGTCTATGTATTCACGTGTATTACGATTTCACGATAATACAATTATAGCATGAATAAAGACAATTATCATGAACAAGGAAATATAATAATAATCTTTTATTATTGCCTCTAGGGCATATTTTTAATAGTCTCCCACTTGCACTAGAGTCAATAATCTAGTTACATTGTGATGAATCGAACACCCATAGAGTTACGGTGTTGATCATGTTTTGCTTTCATGAAAGAGGTTTAGTCAGCGGATCTGCGACATTCGGATCGGTATGTACTTTGCAAATATCTATGTCTCCATCTTGAACATTTTCACGGATGGAGTTGAAATGGCAACTTGATGTGCACTGGTCTTCTTGTGAAACACAGGCTCCTTGGCAAAGCGATAGCTCCAGTGTTGTCCGAGAAGAGTTTGATCGACCGACGCATTGGGTATGACTCCTAGGTCGATGATGAACTCCTTCACCCAAATTGCTTCATCGCGGCGCCTCCTAGGCTGCCATGTACTCCGCTTCACATGTAGATCCATACGATGCTCGCTTGCAGTACACTAGCTTCTTGCTCCACCATTCAACATATACGTATCCGGTTTGTGACTTAGAGTCATCGGATGCGTGTCGAAGCTAAGTCGGCGTAACCCTTCTGACGAGCTCTTCATCACCTCCATAAGCGAGAAACATGTCCTTTGTCCTTTTCGGTGCTTGGAGGATATTCTTGACCGTTGTCCGGTGTTCCTTATCGGGATTACTTTGGTACCTACCTACCAAACTTACGGCAAGGTTTACATCGGTCGGTACCTGACATGGCATACATAAAAGATCCTATGGCTGAAGCATGAGGGATGACACTCATCTCTTCTTTATCTTTTGCGTGGTGGGCATTGAGCGAGCTCAATCTTACACCTTACTGTCTGAGCAAGAACCCTTTCTTGGACTGATCCATTTTGAACTTCTTCAAAATCTTATCAAAGTATGTGCTTTGTGAAAGACCTATGAGGCGTCTCGATCTATCCCTATAGATCTTGATGCCTAATATATGCAACTTCTCCAAGGTCCTTCATTGAAAAACACATATTCAAGTAGGCCTTAATGTTGTCAAAAGTTCTATATCATTTCCCATCAAGAGTATGTCACCTACATATAATATGAGAAATGCTACAAAGCTCCCACTCACTTTCTTGTAGCATGGGCTTCTCCATAAGTGCTGCATAAACTAAGCAGCTTTGATCATCTCATCAAGCGAATGTTCTAACTCGAGATGCTTGCACCAGCCCATAAATGGATGCTGGAGCTTGCATACTTTGTTAGCTTTCTTAGGATCGACAAAACCTTCGGCTGCATCATATACAGTTCTCCCTTAAGATGTCAGTTAAGGAATGCCGTTTTGGCGTCCATCGCCATATCTCATAATCATAGTATCGGCAAGCTGCTAACATGATTGGACGGACTTCACTCGCTCTTTGGAGAGAATGTCTCATCGTGGTCAACCCCTTGAATTTGTCGATAACCCTTAGCGACAAGTCGAGCTTATAGATGGTAACATTACCATCGCGTCAAAATCTTCTTCTTAAAGATCCATTTGTTTTCTATCGCTCGCCGATCATCGGGCAAATCTGTCAAAGTCCATACTTTGTTTTCATACATCGATTCTATCTCGGATTGCATGGCTTCAAGCCATTTGTTGGAATCTGGGCCCGCCATCGCTTCTTCATAGTTGAAGGTTCACCATTGTCTAACAACATGATTTCCAAGGCGGGGTTGCCGTACCACTGCAGTGCGGAGCGTGTCCTTAATGGACCTCTGAAGTTCAAGCAACTTTATCCAAAGTACCTTGATCATCATCATTATTTTCCTCTCCGGTTGGTGTAGGCATCACGGGGAACATTTCTTGAGCTGCACTACTTTCTGTTCAGAGGTAGTACTTCATTGAGTTCTACTTTCCTCCACTTACTTCTTTGAGAGAAAACTCTTTTCGAGAAAGGATCCGTTCTTGGCAACAAAGATCTTGCCCTCGGATCTTAAGTAGAAGAGTATACCCAATGGTTTCCTTAGGGTATCCTCTGAAGCATTTTCCGACTTGGGTTCGAGCTTTTCGGGTTGAAGTTTCTTGACATAAGCATCGCATCCCCAAACTTTTAGAAAGCACATGACTTAGGTTTCTTCCCAAACCATAATTCATCGCTGTCATCTCAGCGGTTTAGGCGGGCCCTATTTAAAGTGAATGTAGGTGTCTCTAGGCGTACCCCCAAAATGATAGCGGTAAATCGGTAGAGACATCATAGACCGCACCATATCCAATAGAGTGCGATTCGGCGTTCGGACACACCGTTACTTTGAGGTGTTCGAGTGGCGTGAGTTGTGAAACGATTCCATATTTCCTTAAGTGCATTACTAAATTTGTGACTTAAATATTCTCCTCCACGATCGATCGTAGGAACTTTATCTTCGGTCCGTTGATTCTCTACCTCATTCTGAAATTCCTTGAACTTTTCAAGGTCTCGGACTTGTGTTTCATTAAGTAGACATACCCATATCTACTCAAGTCATCGGTGAGTGAGAACATAGCGATATCCTCCATGAGCCTCAACGCTCATTGGACCCTTTTACATCGGTATGTATGATTTCCAATAAGTTGGTTGCTCGCTCCATTGTTCCGGAGCGGAGTCTTGGTCATTTGCCCATGAGGCATGGTTAGCATGTGTCAAGCGATTCATAATCTAGAGACTCTAAAGTCCATCAGCATGGAGCTTCTTCATGCGCTTGATAACAATGTGACCAAAGGCGGAGTGCGAAGTATGTGGGACTATCGTTATCAACTTTACATCTTTTGGTATTCACACTATAAATATGTGTAACATTAAACTCAAGATTCATTAGAATAAACCATTGACCATCGGGGCATGACCATAAAACATATCTCTCATATAAATAGAACAACCATTATTCTCGGATTTAAATGAGTAGCCATCTCGTATCAAGCGAGATCCGGATACAATGTTCATGCTCAAACTTGGCACTAAATAACAATTATTGAGGTTTAAAACTAATCCGTGGGTAAATGTAGAGGTAAGCGTGCCAGCAGCGATCACATCTGAAGAAAATATACCCTAGAGGCAATAATAAAGTTATTATTTATTTCCTTATTTCATGATAAATGTTTATTATTCATGCTAGAATTGTATTAACGGAAACATAATACATGTGTGAATACATAGACAAACATAGTGTCACTAGTATGCCTCTACTTGACTAGCTCGTTTATCAAAGATGGTTATGTTTCCTAGCCATGGACAAAGAGTTGTCATTTGATTAACGGGATCACATCATTAGGAGAATGATGTGATTGACATGACTCATTCCGTTAGCCTAGCACTTGATCGTTTAGTATATTGCTATTGCTTTCTTCATGACTTATACATGTCTATGAGATTATGCAACTCCGTTCTTTGGAGGAACACTTTGGGTACTACCAAACATCCTGGCGTAAGCTGGGTGATTATAAAGAATTACTACTGGTGTCTCCAAAGGTACATGTTGGGTTGGCGTATTTGAGATTAGGTTTTGTCCTCCGATTCTCGGAGAGGTATCTCTGGGCCCTCTCGGTAATGCACATCACTATAAGCCTTGCAAGCAATGTAGCTAATGAGTTAGTTATGGGATGATGCATTACATAGCGAGTAAAGAGACTTGCTGGTAGCGAGATTGAACTAGGTATTGGATACCGCGATCGAATCTCGGGCAAGTAACATACCGATGACAAAGGAACAAGCGTATGTTGTTATGCGGTTTGACCGATAAAGAACTTCATAGAATATGTAGAGACCAATATGAGCATCCAGCTTCCGCTATTGGTTATTGACCGAGAATAGTTCTAGGTCATGTCTACATAGTTCTCGAACCCGTAGGGTCCATGCAACAACGTTACGATAGCGGTTATATTATGAGTTTATGAGTTTTGATGTACGAAGGAGTTAGTCCCGGATGAGATCGGGGACATGACGAGAGTCTAGAAATGGTCGGAGACGTAAAGATCGATATATTGGACGACTATATTCGGAGTTCGGAAAGGTTCGAGTGATTGGTATTTTGAATCTGGGAGTTACAGGAATTCGCCGGGAGTATATGGGCCTTATTGGGCTTTAGGGAAAGAGAGGAGAGGTTGGGCGCCCCACCCAAGGCCTAGTCCGGGTGGACTAGGGGAGGGCTCGCCCCCCTCCTTCTTCTATTCCCCTTTCCTTGACTCCTACTCCTACTACTTGGAAGGGGAATCCTACTCCGGTGGGAGTAGGACTCCTCCTGGTGCGCCTCCTCCTAGGCGGCCACCCCTCCTTGCTCCTTTATATATGGGGCAGGGGGCACCCTAGGACACACAAGGCAGGGGGGCATCCTTGGGCGTGTGCGGTGCCCCCTCCACCATATTCCACCTCGGTCATATCGTCGCGGAGTTAAGCAAAGCCTGCGCAGTAGAACATCATCATCATCTCACCGCCGTCGTCTTGTGGAACTCATCCTGACACTTTGCTGGATCGGTCAGGGGATTGTCATCGAGCTGAGCGTGTGCTGAACTTCCGGAGGTGCCGTGCGTTCGGTACTTGGATCGGTCGGATCGTGAAGGCGTCGACTACATCAAGCTGCGTTGTCATAGCAACCACGCTTATGGTCTCTGAGGTACATGGACAATACTCTCCCCTCTCATTGCTATGCATCACCATGATCTTGCGTGTGCGTGGGAAATTTTGAAATTACTATGTTCCCCAGCAGTGGCATCAAGCCTGGTTTTATCGTAGATGTCATATGCGAGTAGAACACAAGCGAGTTGTGGGCGATACAAGTCATCTGCTTACCGACATGTCATACTTTGGTTGGCGGTATTGTGAGATGAAGCGGCCGGACCGTCATTCAGCGTCTTGCTTACGAGACTGGTTTCACATTACGAGCTTTTCGTGCTTAAAGGTGGCTGGCGGTGTCTGTCTCTCTCACTTTAGCTGAATCGAGTGTGGCTCGCCGGTCCTTGCGAAGGTTAAAACAACACTAACTTGATGAACTATCGTTGTGGTTTTGATGCGTGAGGTAAGCGGTTCTTGCTAAGCCCGTAGCAGCCACGTTAAAATTTGCAACAACAAAGTAGAGGGCGTCTAACTTGTTTTTGCAGGGCATGTTGTGATGTGATATGGTCAAGATGTGATACTATATTTTATGTATGAGATGATCATGTTTTGTACTTGAAGTTATCGGCAAGCTGGCGAGGAGCCATATGGTTGTATGAAATGCAAGCATACATAATTGCTTTACTTTATCACTAAGCGGTAGCGATAGTCGTAATGTAGCAATAGATGGCATAACGACAATGATGCTACGATGGAGATCAAGGTGTCGCGCGGTGGCGATGGCGATCCGGCGGTGCTTGAAGATGGAATCACAAGAACAAGATGATGATGGCCATATCATATCACTTATATTGATTGCATGTGATGTTTATCCTTTATGCATCTTATCTTGCTTTGATCGACGGGTAGCATTTTAAGATGATCTCTCACTAAAATTATCAAGAAGTGTTCTCCACAGTATGCACCGTTGCGAAAGTTCTTCGTCTGAGACACCCGTGATGATCGGGTGTGATAGGCTCTACGTTCAAATACAATGGGTGCAAAACAGTTGCTGCGCGAATACTCGGGTTTAACAGCGAGCCTAGCATATAACGAGATATGGCCTCGGAACACGAGACCGAAGGTCGGCGTGAATCATATAGTAGATATGATCAACATAGTGATGTTCACCATTGAAACTACTCCATCTCACGTGATGATCGGACATGGTTTAGTTGATATGGATCACGTGATCACTTAGAAGATTAGAGGATGTCTATCTAAGTGGGAGTTCTTAAGTAATATGATTAATTGAACTTAAATTTATTATGAACTTAGTCCTGGTAGTATTTTTCAAATTATGTTGTAGATCAATAGCTCGCGTTCTTGCTTTCATATGTTTATTTTGATATGTTCCTAGAAAATTGTGTTGAAAGATATTAGTAGCAATGATGCAGATTGGATCCGTGATCGAGGTTTATCCTCATTCTTTGCCTGAGAAGAATTATGTCCTTGATGCACCGCTAGGTACAGACCTAATGCGAGGGGCGGATCTGAGGATGTTATGAGCGTTTGGCTAGCTCAATATGATGACTACTTGATAGTTTAGTGCACCATGTAGCGGCTTAGAATCGGGACTTCAAGGGCGTTTTGAGCGTCATGGACCATATGAGATGTTCGAAATTGAAGTTGATATTTCAAGCAAATACCCTAGTTGAGAGATATGAAGTCTCCAACAAGTTCTATAACTAAAAGATGGAGGAGAATCGCTCAACTGGTGAGCATGTGCTCAGATTGTCTGTGTACTTCAATCGCTTGAATCAAGTGGGAGTTAATCTTCCAGATAAGATAGTGATTGACAGAATTCTCTAGTCACCATCACTAAGTTACTAGAACTTCATGATGAACTATAGTATGCAAGGGATGATGAAAACGTTTCTCGAGCTCTTCGTGATGTTGAAATCGTGAAGGTAGAAATCAAGAAAGAGCATCAAGTGTTGATGATTGACAAGACCACTAGTTTCAAGAAAGGGCAAAGGAAAGAAGGGAAACTTCAAGTAGCATGTGACAAGCAAGTTGTCACTCCCATGAAAGAAGACCAAAGCTGGACCAAAGCACGAAGCGAGTGCTTACTACAAAGAAATGGTCCTTTGAGCGGAAAAGCCTGAATATTTGGTGGATAAGAAGGATGGCAAAGTGAACAAGGGTATATTTGATATATAGGTTATTGATGTGTGCCTTACTATTGTTTATAGTAGCCCTTGAGTATTTGATACTTGTTCGGTTGCTAAGGTTAGTAACTTTCGAAGCAGGAGTTCAGAATCAACAGAGACTAGTTGAAGGGTGAAGTGACGATGAGTGTTGGAAGCAGTTCCAAGATTGATATGATCATCATCGCACACTCCCTATACTTTCGGGATTAGTGTTAAACCTAAATAAATGTTATTTGGCGTTTGCGTTCAGCATGAATATGATTTGATCATGTTTATTGCGATACTGTTATTCATTTAAAAGTTAGAGAATACATTGTTATTATGTTTGCATGAATAAGACCTTCGATGGTCATACACCCAATGAACATAGTTTGTTGGATCTTGATCGTAGTGATACACACATTCATAATATTGATGCCAAAAGATGAAAAGTTAATAATGATAGTGCAACTTATTTGTGGCACTGTCGTTTGGGTCATATCGGTGTAAAGCGCATGAAGAAACTCCATAAAGATGGATTTTTGGAATCACTTGGTTATGAATCATTTGATGCTTGCGAACCGTGCCTTTTGGGCAAGATGACTAAAACTCCGTTCTCGGAACAATGGAAAAAACTCTTGACTTATTGGAAATAATACATACCGATGTATGTGATCCAGCGAGTGTTGATGCTCGTGGCAAGTATAGTTATTTTCGACCTTCACAAGATGATTTGAGCAGATATGGGTATATCTACTTGATGAAACATAAATGCGGAATAATTGAAAGGTTCAAAGAATTTGAGTGAAGTGGAAAAATCATCATAACAAGAAAATAAAGTTTCTGCGATCGATCGCGAGGCGAATATTTGAGTTCTGAGTTTGGTCTTCAATTAAAACAATGTGGAATAGTTTCACAGCTCATACACTTGGAACACCACAATGTTATGGTGTGTCGAATGTCGTAACCGCACTTTATTGGATATGGTGCGATTTATGATGTCTCTTATTGATTTACCATTTTCGTTTTGGGGTTATGCATTAGAGGCAGCTGCATTCACGTTAAAGGGCACCATCTAAATCCGTTGAGGCGACACCATATGAACGTGGTTTAGCAAGAAACCCAAGTTGTCATTTCTTAAAGTTTGGAGCTCGATGCTTATGTGAAAAAGTTTCATCCTGATAAGCTCAAACCCAAATCAGAGAAGTGCATCTTCATAGAATACCCAAAGGAAACTGTTGGGTACACCTTCTATCACAGATCTGAAGGCAAAACATTCGTTGCCAAGAATGGATCCTTTCTAGAGAAGAAGTTTCTCTCAAAAGAAGTGAGTGGGAGGAAAGTAGAACTTGATGAGGTAATTGTACCTTCTCCGACTTTGAAAATAGTTCATCACTGAAATCAGTTCGATGATTCGTACACCAATTAGTGAGGAAGCTAATGATCATGATCATGAAACTTGAGATCAAGTTATTCTGAGAACCTCGTGGGTCTTCCGAATACGGTTAGCACGAGTGAATACGGTAATCCATTACGAAAGTCATGTTACTAGACCATGATAAACCTACGAACTATGAGGAAGTGATGATGAGCCCATATTCCATAAAATGGCTGGAGGCCGTGAAATCTGAGATAGGATCCATGTATGAGAACAAAGTGTGGACTTTGGTGGACTTGCCCGATGATCGACAAAACATAGAAAATAAATGGATCTTCAAGAGGAAGGCGGACGTTGATAGTAGTGTTACTATCTACAAAGCTCGACTTATCGCAAAAGGTTTTGACAAGTTCAAGGTGTTGACTACAATGAGATTTTCTCAAGCGTAGCGATGCTTAAGTCTGTCCGAATCATGTTAGCAATTGCCACATTTTATGAAATCGGCAAATGGATGTCAAAACTGCATTCCTTAATGGTTTTCTTAAAGAAGAGTTGTATATGATGCAACGAGAAGTTTTGTCAATCCTAAAGGTGCTAACAAAATGTGCAAGCTCCACAATCCATCTATGTCTTGGTGCAAGCATCTCGGAGTTGGAATATCGCTTTGATAAGTTGATCAAAGCATATAGTTTTATCTGAGACTTGCGGTGAAGCACTGCATTTACAAGAAAGTGAGTGGGAGCACTACAGCATTTTCGATAAGTATATGTGAATGACATATTATTGATCGGAAATAATGTAGAATTATACGCAAAGCATAAAGGAGTGTCGAAAGGAGTTTTAAAAGAAGACCTCGGTAAAGCTACTTACATATTGAGCATCAAGATCTATTGAGATAGATCAAGGCGCTTGATAAGATTTTCAATGAGTACATACCTTGTCAAGATTTTGAAATAGTTCAAAATGGAGCAGTCAAAGAAAGAGTTCTTGCATGTTGCAAAGGTGTGAAATTGAGTAAGACTTAAATCCGACCACGGCGGAAAATAGAAAAGAGAATGAAAGTCATCCCTATGCCTCGGTCATAGGTTCTATAAAGTATGCTATGCTATGTACCAGACCTATTGTATACCTTGCCTGAATTGGGCAAGGGGTACAATAGTAATCTAGGAAGTAGATCACTGGACATTGGTCAGAATATCCTTAGTGAGGACTAAGGAAATATTTCTAAATTATGGAGGTGATAAAAGAGCCCGTCGTAAAGAGTTACATCGATTGCAAGCTTTTACACAAACCGGATGACTCTAAGTCTCAATCGGATACATATTGAAAGTGGGAGCAATTAGCTAGAGTAGCTCCGTGCGAACATTGTAGACATAGAATATTTGCAAAATACATACGGCTCAAAATCTGAGACCCATTGACTAAGCTTCTCTCACGAGCAAAACATGATCACACCTTAGTACTCTTTGGGTGTTAATCACATAGCGATGTGAACTAGATTATTGACTCTAGTAAACCCTTTGGATGTTGGTCACATGGCGATGTGAACTATGGGTGTTAATCATATACATATATGAATATTGGTGTTAAATCACATGGCGATGTGAACTAGATTATTGACTCTAGTGCAAGTGGGAGGCTGAAGGAAATATGCCTAGAGGCAATATAAAGTTATTATTTATTTCCTTATTTCATGATAAATGTTTATTATTCATGCTAGAATTGTATTAACGGAAACATAATACATGTGTGAATACATAGACAAACATAGTGTCACTAGTATGCCTCTACTTGACTAGCTCATTTATCAAAGATGGTTATGTTTCCTAGCCATGGACAAAAGAGTTGTCATTTGATTAACGGGATCACATCATTAGGAGAATGATGTGATTGACATGACCCATTCCGTTAGCCTAGCACTTGATCGTTTAGTATATTGCTATTGCTTTCTTCATGACTTATACATGTTCCTGTAACTATGAGATTATGCAACTCCGTATCTGGGAGGAACACTTTGGGTACTACCAAGCGTCTGGCGTGGCTGGGTGATTATAAAGGAGTACTATAGGTGTCTCCAAAGGTACATGTTTGGTTGGCGTATTTGAGATTAGGTTTTGTCCTCCGATTGTCGGAGAGGTATCTCTGGCCCTCTCGGTAATGCACATCACCATAAGCCTTGCAAGCAATGTAGCTAATGAGTTAGTTACGGGATGGCGCATTACATAGCGAGTAAAGAGACTTGCGATAGCGAGATTGAACTAGGTATTGGATACCGACGATCGAATCTCGGGCAAGTAACATACCGATGACAAAGGAACAACGTATGTTGTTATGCGGTTTGACCGATAAAGATCTTCGTAGAATATGTAGGAGCCAATATGAGCATCGGGTTCGCTATTGGTTATTGACCGAGAATAGTTCTAGGTCATGTCTACATAGTTCTCGAACCCGTAGGAATCCATGCAACAACGTTACGATGGCAGTTATATTATGAGCTTATGAGTTTTGATGTACGAAGGAGTTAGTCCGGATGAGATCGGGGACATGACAAGGAGTCTCGAAATGGTCGAGGCGTAAGGATCGATATATTGGATGACTATATTGGAGTTGGAAGGTTCGAGTGATTGGGTATTTTGGAATCTGGGAGAGTTACGAGAATTCGCGGGGAGTATATGGGCCTTATTGGGCTTTGGGGAAAGAGAGAGGAGAGGTTGGGCGCCCCCAAGGCCTAGTCCAGGTGGACTAGGGAGAGGCTCGCCCCCTCCTTCCTTCTCTTCTCTTCCCTCTTTCCTTGACTCCTACTCCTACTACTTGGAAGGAGAATCCTACTCCCGGTGGTGTAGGACTCCTCCTTGGTGCGCCTCCTCCTGGGGGCGACCCCCTCCTTGCTCCTTTATATATGGGGCAGGGGGCACCCTAGGACACACAAAGGCGGGGGGCATTGAGGAGTCTGGACTAGGGGGTGTCAGGATAGCGGACTATCATCGTTGGCGGACTCCAAGACTATGAAGATACAAGATTGAAGACTTTGTCCCGATCCGGATGGGACTTTCCTTGGCGTGGAAGGCAAGCTTGGCAATCTGGATATGTAGATCTCCTACCATTGTAACCGACTACTGTGTAACCCTAGCCCTCTCCGGTGTCTATATAAACCGGAGGTTTTAGTCCATAGAGACGAACAACCATTACAACAATCATACCATAGGCTAGCTTCTAGGGTTTAGCCTCCTTGATCTCGTGGTAGATCCACTCTTGTACTACCCATATCATCAATATAAATCAAGCAGGGGTAGGGTTTTACCTCCATTAAGAGGGCGAACACAGGTAAAACTGTCGTGTCCCTTGTCTCCTGTTACCATCCGCCTAGGCATGCAGATTAGGGGCCCCCTACCCGAGATCCGCGGTTTGAAACCGACATTGGTACTTTCATTGAGAGTTCCTCTGTCTTGCGTCGCGATCGGGAAGGATGCCTCTTCCGTCTTTAAAAGGCGGTATAGTCCCAAAGGAGCCTTGGCGCGGCCAAACTATCCGGCTAGGTAGTTTTCTCATGACCGCTTTGTTAAATGCGCGCTTCAACGAGGGCGTCTCGGGTCATCAAAAGCAATCTTCACGTCAACTCGAATTTGCGAAGCTGAATCAATAGAGCTCTCGTCGATAAATGAGCTCTTGGACCGCATCGCCGCCTGGGAGTCGCTACAGACTACGATCAGATTGGGCTTAAAACCGATCGAGAGATTAACTCTCGGGTTACCCACCACATTGCGGTGGTAGAGGAACAAAGCGGTGACTCTTCTTACATACTAAAACTAGTTATGTCCGGACTCCAGACCCTCCATGCTGGATTCCGCGGAGGGGCGGACGTCGATCAAGCACTGAACCTAAAGTCGGGCATCGAGACCCAGACTCGTTGGACAACGTCCAACAATCAAGCTTCGAATTCGGAAACTTTTGACCTATGAGCCTCAAGATGGGTAGGGTTCGGACTCAATCCCACCACCCACCCAAACATATCACGATCTATATCAAATCCGCAGAAAGCCCGCTGAAACGAGTACATCATTATTGGGCGATTCCTCCTGGTTATGGACAGGATAAAAAGGCTGCCGTGAGAAAAGCATAATTTCAATTTTCTGCAATAATTACGCGGACAAGGAATCTTGAGCGCCGTGAAATCGTCATGAAATTACAAGCTGACTTTGGCGTCCATAAATGCATAAATCTTGTGCGATGGAGAGTTTTGGAAAACTGAAACTAAGTTTTGGGACAATCCGGCTCGAATACAACCCTAGTCCGAAACAAAAGGGTGCATCATACTCGAGGCACCGGTACAAAAACAAAAAGCAAAAACCCCATAAAGACACGCAGGCTGTCTTTGGAGGAATGGCTCGTGGACCTGTAAAATTCCACGATCTGAAGGCGCCACTCCAACACATAGCCTTGAGCATGTTGGATCTGCGGCGAGTGGCCAAAAGTGGCGAAAGCTTCTAGCCGGAGAACCACTCCAAGCAGTGCCGATCGGTGTCAGCAGTCTTGAGACTTTCGCATCAAATAATATCACGAAGCGAACAATCCGCAGCCTCGCTGAAGTCTACCAAGTAGCAACAACAAACCCATGGGCGACACGGCCATCACCTTCAGCGCCCGGTGACGAACCTAAATTCGAACAGCCCGAGCACCGGCCGCATTGGTCCTCGGTCCAATAGTGGGCGGCTTCGTCTTACCAAGGTACTCATGGATGGCGGCATCCAGTTAAACCTCATCTCTGAAAACTCTTCAAAAATGGAAATAGGTGGAGCCGCATTGGCGAAGCAGCACAACCTTTAGAGGAATAATCCCTAGCGGGAAGCACGCTGCAGGGAAAAATCACACTTGATGTGGTGTTATTTCGCGAACAATTCTGGTCTGAGAGGTCACGTTCCAAGTGGCCCGTTTAGCAGCGAGATATCACGCTATATTAGGGCGAGAGGCATTCACAATTTTCAAGCCATACCCCATTACGGGTACAAAAGCTTAAGATGCGGGCCCGGTGAATAATCACTCTTGTCGTTGATCGGACACAACCTCCTTGCGAAAACAAGACAGCCGCACTAGCCCTAGAGGCACTATCAAAACTTTGGCGGCGGAAGGGCTCAGCGCTGCGCTCCACGGTGAATAGGGATGATGTGATACTCGATAAGAGGTCCAAGTCCACCTCTTTTAAACCAGCGGACGAAATAGTCAAATTCAAGTCCATCCAGCGGACCCAACAAAACGGCCTCCATTGGAGGCGCAGTTAAACCCTGATGTGAAGCGCCGCCTTTGCGAAAATTCAGTCGGGAGAATTGGGACATCTTACTTTGGCACCCCTCGGATATGCCGAGAATCCCAGCAGATTAGCGAGAACACAGCCTAAACATCCTAAAAGTTCAAGCCCGATCAAACAGGCTCTTGGCGATTTCGAACCCAAAAGGCAGGCAATGGGAGAAGAGCTAGCCAAACTATTAGAAGCGGATTCATCGGAGACATCAAACATCGGACTGGCTACCAAACCTGGTAATGGTACCAAGAAGGACAAATCTTGGAGCCTATGTGTCGATTTTAAAGACCTCAATAAAGCTTGTCCAAGGATCCTTTCCCCTTCCGCATCGATCAAATAATCGATGCTACTGCGAACACGATTCATTGTGCTTCCTCGGCGCATACTCGGTTACCATCAAATCAAGATGGCGGGGCGGACCAAGCATAGCGGCATTCATTACTCCATATGGACCATTACGCTTCAAGATGATGCCCTTCGGACTCAAAAATGCGGCGCAACATATCGGTAGCATAATTCGAGACATGTCGGATACCCGGATCGGCAAAACAGTAGAGGCATACGTAGACGATGTGGTCATCAAGACCAAACATGTCGAAACTCTAGTCGACGATTTGAGGCTCACATTCGATAACCTCCGAGCATATGACATAAAGCTGAACCGGAAAAATGCGTTTTGGCGTACCAGCGGAAAAGCTCTTTGGCTTCATTGTATCCGTTAGAGGAATTGAGGCAAACCAGGCAAGATCGAGCTCTGTCACAACTAGATATTCAAAAGACCTCAAGCAAATACAAAATTATTTGGATCGTGGCAGCTCTAAGCGCTTTATCTCCCGTTTGGGAGAAAAGGCACTACCCTATATCGCCTCCTCGGTATGCCGAACAATTCGAGTGGGCGGATGCTGCCCCTTGGGACTCGAAGAAATAAAATCCATATTGGCAACAAATCCGGTCTGGCTGCGCTAACACAGGCGAACCAATGTTGTTATATATCGCGCAACACATCAAGTTGTAAGCGCGGTGCTCGTCGTCGAGCGAGAAAGCGAAGGGCATAAATTCCCTCTTCAAAACCGATTATCTTGCATATCCCTTGTATTAACTCCTGCAAGTCCGGTACCGCATTATCAAAAGATAGCATCGCGGTGTTCATGGCATCTGGAAGCTCGACACTACTTTCAAGAGTGTTCGATAATAGTGGCCTCCGAAGTGCCCCTCAACGACATTAGCAACAATAGCGAAGCGACGGGCAGGATTGCAAAATTGGCCATTGAGCTCTTACCATTCGACATAACTTATAAACCTCGGCGAGCTATAAAGTACGCAAGTCTTGGCTGACTTCATCAGCTGAATGGTGAAGCGAACTCCTAAAAATCGGCGCATACTCCAATGGATTATGCATTTAATGGCTCCAAAATGTTGGCGGCACTGGGGGCTGGCGTCGTATGGCGTCCCCAACGGAGATATAGTCAATCGTGCTTCAGATAATGTACGGACTCCAACAATGCAGCGAATCTGAAGCCCTCCTACATGGTCTCCGGATGGCAATCTCCATGGGTATTCAACGCCTAGAGGTGTGAGGATTCAAACCTTGCAATATCCCAAGTAAGCGGAGACTTTGGCGCTAAGGATCGAAAATGGCAGCCTATCGTAACACTATCCTAAAAATGTCAGCTCGGTTGAAGGACTCGAATTTCACCACGTGGCAGGGATAATAACCAAGCAGCCCGAAGCGTGTTGTACGCATCGGCATAAAGCAGCTATTTGTTCCTCAAACATCTTCTGGAGCTGCTCTTTAAGCCATCCGTACTATGGGAAGAGAGTCGGAAATAACAACACGGAAGCAACGCACCACCCAACGCAGAACAATCGACATAATCGGTGGTTCAGCCGATGAAATAACACCCTCATTACGAAATAATGGCATTAATTGCCCGTGGACAGAACCATTCCTAGCCTACTTAATTGGCAGCAACTTCGAAGACCAAAATGAGGCCCATTTGCATAGTTCGGCGATCTAAAGCTTACAAGGTCCACGAGGAGAACTTTATAAGAAAAGCACAACGGAGTCCTTCAAGGTGCATCTCCAAGAGGAAGAGCGAAACCTCTGGCTGAAATTCACGCGGGACTAAGCGAGACACACGCTGCAGCCGGGCCCTCGTAGGCAAGGCCTTCCGTCTGAGTTTTATTGGCCCGGCGGCCGGGCGGATCTTTCGGGACTTAGTCCAACAATCGTCGGTTGTCGGCTCTTTGCTAATCGAGCCACATGCCCCCACCGCCCTCAAAACTATACCCATCACTGGCGTTCGAGTGCAGGGGCTTGACATGGTTAGACTCCTTAAAGGGAACCCGAAGCAAAAGTACCTATTGGTCATGGTGGACAAATTCACCAAATGGATAGAGGCCAAGCTTTGTTAAAAGCGGCGAATCCGGACCAGTGATAGACTTCATATCCGGGGTAGTACCTTTGTTATGGCGTCCCCACGGCATCATCACCGATAGCAGCACGAACTTCACGGCCGACGAGGTTAAAATCTGGTGCAAATATATGGGCATTAAGCTCAACTCGCAGATCTATCATCCTCAAACCAGCGGTCAAGTTGAGCGAGCAAATGGTCTAATAATGGCGGCATCAAGCCCGGACTAGTGCGGTCCCTTACGAAATCTAACACGCCTTTGGGTAGAGGAGCTCGACTCCGTACTCAGGGGGCTGCGGACCACGCCAAACCGTACTACGGTTCACCATTCTTTATGGTATCTGGTAGCGAAGCAGTTTTTCCTGCGACATAATTCATGACTCACCTCGAGTGCGTATGCGAAGAAGAAGAAGCGAGTTGGATCTGCGGGACAGCTTGGGCGCATTAGAGGAGGCCGCGCGGCGTGGCAAAGGCTCGTTCCGCATTCTATCGGCAGCGAGGCTCGAAGATATCAAAGCAGAAATTACGGGCTAAAACTTACAATGTTGGCGAACTAGTTCTCGCTTTCTGGGACAAGAAAAAGGACAAACTCAAGCCCAAATGGGAAGGTCCCTTCATCATCGACCAAGTCTGACCGGTGAAGCATACCATCTGCAACGCATCGGACAACCGACTCGGCGAACCAATGGAGCGCAGCCCGCCTCCAGAAGATTCTCGCCTAAGCCGGACTCGAGTTCGTCTCCTTCCCCGTCCATTTTATACTTGATTGCCTTTTATCTCTCTTTTATCCCTTTTTCATAAAAGCCTGGAGGGCGATTTGCGCATTGTTACTTTACACTTGATGTGCTACCGCACTCACTATGCACAGGGCTTCTTTAGAAGTTTACTTATATGGGCTTCATGCCCAACACATGTCAAACTTCGCATGTACCTTTTATTCACCATTATATGCATCGATATGACTTAAGTTTTGGCCAAGCTGGGTTGCGTGGCTCTGTGCTTACCCTCGTTCGATTGTTCGGCTAGCGGTAAAGGAGCACCTCTGCAATTATTACCGCCGGTCGGCGGATGTGTACCTCGAGCACGAGGTGAAGCAGCTAAGCGTTCTTAAGGGAATATTGATTGGTGACTTGAAAGATGATTTTTTAACTATTTATTTATCTGCCCCAGATGTTTTCCTGCTCTTTTTGCGATCCGGACATGCAGTTTAGGGCATGCCTCCGAAAAGGACCCATAGCGGAACTATTCTCCTGGATGATGTTTCTTACTAACCATGTAATATAACATAACTAGTTGGGCACTTATGCGATAAAGCACTAATGACCCCTCGCTGGTCTAGATGCATGCCCAGTTTTCATAGCTTGAGGCGGTATTGGACACACTCGGACTCTAGGGTCGAGATCGAAGCGAAAAGTTCGGCAAAGACAAGCGATCTACAATCCGGCTAGAAGGCATTTTACATGTCATTTTAAATACATCGTCAAATTGGTGACTATACTCCTCCTCAATCCCGTCTAACAATTTGTCTAATTCTGATCCGTTGGGAATACTTAGCGGCCAACTCTACTTGGCCGTACACTAAGCTCACGAGGATCTCCTTCCCTTGAACCCCACAGTCGACCTCGGCCATGTGGTTTGGATCCGCCTTCTTGTGCAGCGTCTTCACCATGGCCCAGGCCTCCCTAGCACCTTGATGGCAGGCGATATCTTCCATAAGCGGCGCTGCCGTACTCACAGAAGCTTCTCCATAAGCTCTTCAAGGCCCTCGGGTAGGGAGGCGGACGGCCATAAGGCTGGGCAGCGCCACTCATCGCACTGTAGAGCAGCGTTCGAGCAGTTGCACCAACTTCGGGAAGTTGGTCACCCATTGAGCCGGGCATTTCCTTGAGGCGACACAGTGAACACACCCTCGAGACATAATTCTTCGTCAATTTGCGGTGAGGAAATTCCTTAGCGAAGAACTATTTGCAGCGGAATAAGTACTCGAGAGTAAACACTAACAGATTACACCATAGTCGACATGATGAAATGAGGACTAGAGCGAGTCTGAGGAGCGTAAACACGGGATAACAAGATGAAGACCAATAGTGAAGAAATTGGGCGAGGAATTTGTGAAAGTCTTTAGTCAAAGTCTTCAAACGAGATATGAACAACATGCAACACAGAATGAGAAATGAATGAGTTGAGGAAATAGAACCGGTCGGTTGGTGAAGACAATGATTTGGTAGACCAGTTCAACTGCTTCATCTCGGTTATGCGTCACAGTTGGAAGCGGTGAGTATTTAAACTCGAGGACACAGTTCCGGACACCCAGTCTACGAGCCGCAACTCAGGACACCAGTCCTCACCGTATTCTCCTTGAACTAAGACCACGCTTGAGGCCTCGTCCATTCACTCGTGGTAAGTCTTGGTGACTTCAAACCTTCACAGACTTGGTCACTTGGCGATCCACAATTCCTCTTGGATGCTCTAGACCTTGGCGCCTAACAAATGCGGAAGAAGCACAGATCTTCAAAGGTAACAAGCGTCGGATCCATGAGATCAATTTCTTGATGATGCTCAATCACTTGGGGTTTTAATGGGGGTTTGGTTTTGGGATTTTCCTCACTTGATGATTTTCGCTCAAAGTCCTCGGAGGATGGGTTGCTCTCAAATGACAAGTGTCAAGTTCTCTCGGGCAGCCAACCAACTAGTGGTTGTGAGCGCTATTTATAGCCTAGGGAGCAGCCCGACATGATAAGACATAAATGCCCTTCAATGATATGACCGTTAGGTGGATAAGATATTTTGGTCCATGACCGTATGCAATGCGATCGGAAATTTGACTTTCAAAGTCCTCGGGGCTATCATGTTCCTCCTTTGTGTAGGCAATTATGTTGGCGAATTCCTAACTCCTCGATCGAACAAAGTCATCGGTGACGAGAAGAACTGCGTCTCATCCTTTGAAGAATTTGGTGAACTGTATGAGATTTCAATGGCTTCACTCGAAGGGATTGGTAGGTGTAGGATTTTGAGTTGAGCATCACATGGAAATTTTCCTTAGTATTTCCTCGACCCCTTTAACGATGCGGTGTTTCCTATGACTCAAGAAAGAAAATGAAACTACGAAAACAAAAGTCTTCATGCTTGATTCCTCGAATGAATATCAAGTCTTCATGGTCACACAATTTCTTCACTTTCAAAGTCTTGAGAAGTCTTGAATATCAAAGTCTTGATCGAAGAACTTCATTTTAAGAATTCGACTTTCTCTGTAAATATCAAACTCCCCATAGACTTATAGACACTGTGTACACTCACAAGCGCATCGAGTTACTTAACCTATAAGTCTTCAATACACCAAAATCACTAAGGGCACTAGATGCACTTACAATCTCCCCTTTTGGTGATTGATGACAACATAGGTTAAGTTTTCAATGAGGATAAACATATGAAGTGTAAATACTGATATTGAGGAATTTGATTGCAGGATATAGAAGAACTCCCCTGGATATGTGCATAATGAGAATTTTCTTTTGAGGCGATTGCACATTTGAGATTTGAATCATGGAGATCTCCCCTATATCTTGTAATTCATACGCATTTGATACATATACTATGAAGAATTTGAAATGCATGATGAAATATTTTACTGATGAGATTCAGCATGCATGCAATAGTATTGACTAGGAATGAGCATCGGAATATCACATCAAAAGTATCGAGCTCAAATATCACATTAGGATCATAGTGCTTCAAAAGCATCGGAGTATAGCGTGTCAAAATCGAGCATCGAAGCACAATCAAAAGTATTGAGAGCCACGGTGCAAAAGTCAGCACAATGCGATCAAAAGTATCGAGGCACCATCGGTTTAAGATTACAACTCGATCAATAAAAGTTTGGAAGAGCGAGTTGTAACTTAATAAAAATACCCATAGTATAAACCCGCTTGAAGACTAACTCAGATTTCTCCCCTTTGTCATCAAATGACCAAAAGGATCGGCGAGGACTAGCATACGAAGATATTCAAGTCGATGGAGGCGCCCGACATTATCGAGTTGGTTGGTTGTTGAAGTAGGGCCTGCCTTGGATGTCGTCTAAATCTTCATATTCATCGGTTTAGCGATGAAGAATAAGAGCTAGCCACCAAATCAGGAACTTTGACTCTCTTGAATTTCTTGGAGGTGGTGCGGACCGGTCATAAGCTTCACGAAGACCCATAGTCTTCAATTCTTCCATGAATAGACATGATTGAGAACAGCCCGAGTGCGGTTGAGGGTTTCATGAAGGTAATCTTGGTTTTCTTCCTTTGCATTATGCGTTGAGGTCATATTGTGAAGAATTGCAGCAAATTGGCGCTTGACCCATTTCGATTGCGATCAACCTTCGATGAAGGCGAGGGTAACTCACGATCGATCATCACCACAGGTTGATTGCTTGAGTCATTTCTTGGTTGAGGTATTTCGGCGGTATCATGCGTTGCGAGAATCGTCATTGGTGGAGTAAGATGCAGCCTTGCGGAACTGACCATCAATGGGCGAGTGCCTTCATCAATTACAGCTGCTGCCTTGCCCTTGTCATCGGATGATGAAATTGGTGGCACGAAGACTTCAATGGGCGGCGGGAAGCTGCCATGATTGAGTGTCGACCTTGTAGTTAGATGAAGATCTTGCGGATGAATCTCATGATCCAAAGGCGCATATGGCTTCAGCTCAAAAGGTGACATTGCAATATTGGCGAGTCCTCATGAAGAAATCATGGAAGTTGTGGAGCGCCATGAATGATATTGAAAAGCATGTTCTTCAACTTGCCAGCGTCTTCATCATTTGAGTCGTGGCCTTTGATTGGACTCATAGTCTTCGTCAAGATTACTGTACGATCCAAGGGCACATAGAGCAAATCCTTGACGAGGAATTTGGTTGAGGGCTTAGCCTAGCAGTGGCTTCTTGATACTTGCATGAAGTGATCGGACAGCTCACGTTCATTGTAAAACAGCAGCGATTCATGGGGAGGATCAAGAGGAAGGACACGAAGCAATTCGTTCTTGGTGCCTTGTAGTGAGTATTTTGAGTCATCAATCAGAACCCATGAGTTGAAGTCTTGACATCTCGGTGATGTGCGAGGTGGCATAGAGGCGAAGAATGAGTTCTTCATTCGATCCACGAGATATCGGTCGCGAAATTCAGCGCTGCATCGTGAAGAACACGAATCTTGGCTCGAAAGCGGCGGTGATTCCATATCCACATGAGGAATATGCTCATGATCGAAGATCTTGTCCTTGTCGAATAGCGAGGAATAGAAATTTGCTTGTGTTGGAGTCGAAGCATTTTTCCTCATTGAGCGAGTCATAAGTTGTAGGCGATGAAGAACACATGCTCGGAAAGAAATCTTCAGCCTTGAACTTTTGCTTGCTTGAAAGCGGATTCTTTGGCTTGGGGAGGAATATCATTATTTGAAGCACAACCTCGAGAATCACGATTTCAGGTTCTTGGTGAGAATTTCTGGTTCCTCTCTTTGTGCGGTTTGAGGATCGGCGGTTTGTTCTTGGCGCTAGTGGCTGGAATCTCTTCGTTGACGAGATGATGTGGGATGAGTTTCTTGAGCCCATTTGAGCAGTAGTAGTCGGTGGTGAGGTACTTGTTGAAGCGGAGTGAAGAGAGGAGTATTGGGGTCTTGACTTTCCCAAAAGTCATCGTTCATTACGGTGTAGTGCACCCAATATCCACATCTTCATCTTCTTTTCAATTTCCTCAACACCTGCCTCTTGACTGTGGCTGAGGCGCGGGTGAGGAAACAACAGGAGTTGAAGGAAGCTTCACTTCAATTTCTTCATCAAGCTGTTACGAAGTAACAGATTGATTTTCTTCATCGATCCGCTTGGGATTGTGTATTCTTCTCCAAAGGAACAATTTCCTTAGATGACATGGAGGAAATGGGAATGGCATCAATAGGATTTTCAATAGAGCTGGTCATTGGCTTCAATTTCTTACTTGGTGAAGAATTTGGCGCGGGTGATGCCTTCCTTTTCTTCACTTGCAGCTCGCTCTGCGGCCTTTGTCTTCTTCACTTCATAGCGCGAAGGAAGAATTGGAGTTAGTCTTGGTGCGGGAGGCTGAGGATTGTAGTGCAGTATCTTGAGCTGGTAGGTGCGATTGCCTGTTTTCTTGATTCTTGAGTGCACCACTAGTGGATGCCACAGGAATTTCTTCAGCAATTGGAATGGAGTCATCAGCCACGGAACTTGTGTTCTCATCGGCCGCTGAAAGTCATCACCGATCTTGGCATGTTCTTGACGAAATGGCGATTCTTGACTTGAGGATTTTGTTGTTGCGATGAAGCTGCAGCAGTTGACATTCTATTCGTCGGTGGAATCTCACCTTAGCTCCTTGCCGATCGGCATTATAAGCATCAAAATCCTTGCTGAGTGCTTGGATTTCTGATTGAGCTTTAAGAAGTTCTTCAGGAGACAAGTTGATGATGTTTTTCTTTAGAAGCTTCTCTTTTCTTGCTTTTGCTCTCTTCAATTCACGAGCCTTTTCAAATTTCCATTTCTCTTCTGAGATGAAATGGTTGACATGTGACTTTGACCGAGAGTCGATGGCGAGATCCGGAAGAGGAGTGTGTGGATCACGATGCCACGAGTCAATGAAGTCAGGATCTTCTTGAATCCAAGAAGTACACTTGTTCCTTTGGCTCTAGCGGCCTTAGTCGATCTGTCTCGATGATTTCTTCAAGTTCTTCATCGAGGCCTCATCATCGGAGGAGCGTTGAATGCAACCTGTTTCTTTTTGGACTTGGCGAGGACCGCGTCCAATGATTGCTTTGTCTTCAGCGAGTGGGACTGTTGAGGACATTGGTGCGGTGAGAACTTCTTGAAACACGAAGCAATGGAGAATCCTTGAGTCCTTTGACAAGTTGCAAGATGCAGTGTTGAGGACTTGGAGGAGCTGCGAGGATTTTGAATGGCAGCGAGCGATCGAGAATTCTGAGCCGTGGTAGGCGGTGAGAAGCTGGGCCGTGAGTGCGGCGGTGAAGCACTTGGCTTGCGTCACGAGCTTCTTTGGCATTGATTTCCTCGGTTTGACCGAGGGCTCGTGTGGCGGCAGCAGTATCCTCATTGAATTTCCTCACTGCCTCCTTGGCTGTCTTGCCAATTTGGCTTGGCGCTGGACCATTCTTGGGAAAATCTTCACCATGTTTGTATTTGGTGGGATCGGCAACTTGGCGAGTGCGGAGGGGCTCTTGGGCATGGAGGATTGAGGCGAATTTCCTCATGTACTTAGGAGTGACATAGCGGTATTCTCGCCATTCTCGTGCCCATCTCCTTTCTATCCTCTGTGTCGCACTTTTATTTGGTTCTTAGTCTCCTTGCCAAATTGGGATTCATTAGGTGTGCGATAGTCTTTGTATATTTCCTCGGGAATTTCAAAAGCATCATGACTTCGGTTTCTTTCCTCCCTTCTGCGGTCTCTTGCCTTCGCCATTTTCTTGGTGAGGAATTTGAACAATAGAGCACTCTGAAGAAGTATGCAGTTTTTCTTGAGAGCAGCTGCAAATGAGTTAAGTTGATGAGAACCTAGTGATTGAGCAGCGGACATGAGTACTGTGAGCAGAGTGTAGGTGCGAGAATTTGGAGAGGTCATATCGTTCTCGGAAGATTTTTCAAAAGAAGCAAGTTTTGAGGAATTTCACTAAGCGTTTCGTCTTAGGTTCGAGTTGTCTGGATCGAAAATCCACAATTGAGGAATCTTGAAGAAATGAATGCTTAGGAGATAAATCAAGAACATATAGTGTGTGAGGTGTTCATATGTGAAGATTTTGAAGAGTAAAAACACCTTTGAAGATTTTGAAAGATTTGAGAATCAGCGTGAGTAATAAAAGTGACTTTTAATTACGAACTGAAGAACACGACGAACAGAGATGAGCTGAGAAGTTAGTCACGTTAGATCTTCACGCCCTAACTTGGCGGAGGAAGATGACTACGGCGGCGGCGGGTGAAGATTTCATGACGGTCGAGTCTGACTGACGATGAGGTCGAGCGGTGAAGCTTTCCTCACGGCGATGGAGTAAGCGGTGGCGCTAGGGTTTGAGAGAGCTCGAGCAAGAGACAGCGATCGGCGGAGTAAATGAAGTGAGGAGGGTAAAGGGGTATTTATAGCCACGGTGAAAACTGTTATTGAAGATTTTGGGCCGAACATGCCCTGCCCTTTCTCCTTGCGGCGTGTGTCACCCGCGTCTTGTCGAGATGGAATCGTGTAAGATCGTGGGTGATTAAACTAATACATCATGGGATCGGAGCGGTTTGGCGGTAAAACCGAAAACTTGGATAAGATTTGTTAAAAAGTTTAGATTACAATTTCTTGACTGTCAAGGACGGTGAAGACTTTGAGCAGTTTCAATCAGAGCGCACATGAAGAATTTGTGAATAGATTGGGTTGAGTATAGCATAGAGGAAGGTCGATCACATTCACTTGCGAAATCATAACTTGAAGAATTAGCAATAAGTGAATCTTGTAGAGGACATAAACTCATATATATATATATATATATATATATATATATATATAATAATGAAAACAGCACGGAACTCTGAAGATTTTGCAAAGTTGAAGAATTTGAAAAAAAAGCGAGGAATTTCAAAATGAGGAAAAACTCAGATTGAAGATTTTCAACTTTTGTGGTGGCGTATACCGTATAAGAATGATGATTTCAGACACAGCGTACAATTGTCGTAGGGTTCTGAGAATCAAATTCTTCATTGATTTCTTCACACTTAGATTGTTATTCTTCATTGATTGAGGAACAACGTTTCTTCATGTGTTGCACATCTAAGTCATCAATTATGCATAAGGGTTAGGATGTGTGTCCTTTTCAAAGAACATTGAAGATTCTAAGATATTTAGCTCACGCAACTTGCTAAATCTCTTCTCATCCAAGGCTTGGTGAAGATATCAGCTAGCTGTTCTTGATCTTCACATGCTCGATGGAATATCGCCCTTGACACATGATCACGAAGAAAATGATGGCGAATCTGGATGTGCTTAGTCTTGAGTCTTTGGCGGGTTGTGAGCAATCTTGATGGCACTCTCGTTGTCGCGAGAAGGAGAGGCACATTCTTCACGTTAGCGCCATAGTCCTTGAGGTTTGCTTCATCCAAGCGATTGAGCGGCATGACCCAGCAATATATTCAACTTCAGCGATGAAGCGGTGATACAGTTACATTTCTTGAGGACCAACGGACCAAAGATCGTCAGAAATGACAAGTGCGGATGTTGACTTGCGGTCCACACGATCACCAGCATAGTCAGTCGAATATCAATGAGATCAAAAGCGAGCCCTTGGGGTACCATAATCCTAGTGTTGGTGTGTGAGCTAGATATCGAAGAATATGCTTCCAGCCTTATGGTGTGATTCCTTGATGCAGCTTGAAATCGGGCACACATGCAAACACTAAGCATTATATCTGGCCTAGATGCACATAGGTACAATAAAGAACCAATCATGGGCGGTATACCTTGTGATCGAAGTCAATACCATTTTCATCGATGCATAGATGACCATTTGTGGGCATAGGAATTTTGGCCTTTGCAATCTTGCATGCGAATTTCCTCGATTACATCTTTGAGGTATTTCTCTGAGATATGAATATGCCATTCTTGCTCTTGAAGAATTTGAAGACCTAAGAAGAATTTCAACTCTCCATCATAGACATTTGATATTCTTCACTCATCATATAAACAAATTCATCACTATATCGTTGGTTAGTACAGCCAAAGATAATATCATCAACATATATTTGGCACACAAACAGTTCACCATCATATGATTTAGTAAATAGAGTAGGATCGAGTGAACGGTGTGAAGCCATTCTTCACGAAGAATTCCTTGATGTATCATACCACGCCGAGGGCTTGCTTGAGGCCATAGAGAGCCTTATTTAGTCGAAGACTTTGTCGAGTTCTTGGGATCTTCAAAACACGGGGGTTGAGCAACATATACTTCTTCCTCAAGCTTACCATTGAGGAATGCACTTTTCACATCCATTTGATATAAGATGATATCATGATGGTTAGCATAGGCAAGTAAAATGTGAATAGCTTCAAGTCTAGCAGCAGGTGCAAAAGTTTCATCGAAATCAATTCCTTGACACTGTGTGTGGCCTTGAGCTACTAGTCGTGCCTTATTCCTCACCAGAGGCCATTTTCATCTTGCTTGTTGCGGTAGATCCACTTTGTGCCAATGATATTATGCTTGCGAGGATGCAGGCGATTGACCAATTCCGGACATTGTTCAGCTCGGCTGATGTAATTCTTCTTGCATAGCCTGAATCCTCCGGCTCGAAATGCTTCATCTACCTTAGTGGGCTCTGAGATAGAGACAAAAGCATAGTGCCCACAAAAGTTAGATAAGTGTGAGAGCTTTTAGCGGGTGAGAGGACTGGTGCGCTGATGTCATCGATGATCTTCTCCACTTGCACTTCTTTTGCAGCAGCGTGGATGAGTTGGTTGTCGTGAGGATTTTGATCACATTTTCTTGACACCAATTTCCTCATCATGTTCTTGAGTTGCATCAGCTCGGCGTTCTTCACGAGCAGGAATGAATTCTTCACGAGATTCTTGATGGAATGACATCCTCGGTTGCCTTGTGCTTGATAGCATCCTCGGTCTTTGGTTCATCTAACCTAGAAGGTAGGTGCTCTCTTTGCGAGCCATTAGTTTCATCGAACCGCACATCTCTGATGTCGACAATCTTGTGAAGAACAATGTTGAAGACTACTGTAGGTGTCTGAGTCCTTCGTAACCAAGCATAAAACCTTCATGTGCTTTTGGTGCAAATTTAGAGTTGTGGTGAGGATCTCTAATCAACATTTAGCACGAAGACTTTGAAATAACTCACATTGGGTTTCTTGTCGTTGAGGAGTTCATAGGCGAGTCTTCTTGAAGAATTTGTGAAGATATACTCTGTTGATGATGTGGCGAGCGTTATCAATTGCATCAATCCAAAAAGCTAGGCGTTTTGTATTCATCAAGCATAGTGCGAGCCATCTCAACAAGAGTTCTATTCTTGCGCTCCACGGCGCCATTTCTTTGAGGAGTATAAGGAGCAGATAATTCATGAGTAATACCAAGTTCATCAAGATAGGCATCAAGACCAGAATTCTTGAACTCGGTTCCATTGTCACTTCGATATGCTTGATCTTCACACCAAAGTTGGTTGAAGCCCTCGAGGAAAATCGTTTGAAGACTTCACGCACTTCATGTTTGTAAGTAACAATGTGTACCCATGTATATCGAGAATAATCATCAACAATGACAAAACCATATAGAGATGCATCATTAGTATTTGCTGAATAATGATTAGGTCGAAGAGGTCCATGTGAAGCAATTGAATGGATGAGTAGTGGTCATGATAGTCTTATTGGATGCTTGGCCTTGGTCATTTTCGGCTTCACATGCTCGCATAAGTGATCCTTGAGAATTTGACATTCTCAATGCCAATGACATGCTTCTTCTTCATAAGCGTGTTCAAATTCCTCATGCTGCATGACCAAGTCGTCGATGCCATAGCCAACCTTACGAGGCTTTTGCAAGTAGACACATGGCTGGTTGTGGTCTGTAGAGAAATCAACAATATCTGAGATCTCCTCTCCTAAAGCCTTGAAGACTTTGGAATTGTCGACTTCCATAATCACAACACGGCGATATTTGCCAAAGACAACAACCATATCAAGATCACAAAGCATTGAGGCCGACATGAGATTGTATCCTAAGGTTCAACAAGCATGACTTTGTCCATGTGCTTATCCTTAGAGATAGCAACCTTACCAAGACCCAATACGACTTTTGCCTTTGTCGACCAAATATGATATGCTTGAGGTGGCGGTGATAAAGGCATCCATCAATAGATTCTTGTCACCAGTCATGTGATTTGTACATCCACTATCGAGGACCCATTCGGTGGTTTGGGTTGATCATCCTGCGAGATGAATTAGTGTAACTTACAATCTCATATGCTTCATAGTGAAGAATATGATATCAAGTTCATCAGATGAATTTCATCAAGCGATAGCAGATATAGCGATATGAGGGCGTGTGAAATGAAAGTTCATTTCATCATGATTCGCTGCGTCCTTCGAGCATTTTATCGGGTCCGACAAATTCTTGAGCGTTAGAACGCGTCGGAGACTGACCTCTGAAGAGATTAGTTCTTTTCTTCACCACCCACATACGGAGGGTGGCAAAGAGTTCATCATCCTGCGAGCACCATGTGAGAAAGGTGGCAAAGATGCCAAACCATTTAGCTTAGCATAGGAGGGTTAGGGTAAGCATATGAATAAGCGAGTAATTCTTGAGGACTTATGAACATAATGGTTTGAAGAATAATGCACATATTCATAGCCCTTAGCTTTACCTGCGAGGCAGTTGTTAGCATGATAATAATCATATGAGGACTTTGATCCGATTGAGAATTTGATCCTCGTGAAGAATTTGGTCCATATGAGGATTTGGATCCATATGAAGAATTTGGTCCATATGAAGAATTTGATCAGGGGTTCTGTTCTTCTACTTGGTGGTGTCATGAGGACATTCACGAAGACTTTCAACACAGCTTTTGGGAACAGATTTTCTTCATAGAGGAACCGTTCTGCGATTAGTGCCAACATATCTAGCAAATACTTCACCATTACGATTTTTGAACAGTTTATAGTTTGAGTCAAATGACTCATCGGAAGAATGAGGAGATTCACATGTAAAGCGGATAAGTTAGATGGATCAGCTGGAGGTCCCTTTGACAACCCATGAGGTTTTGGGATCTGCTCGGGTCTCAATATGTTCCATCGGCATTGTTTCCTCTCAAAGGCAATACCCTCTTTCCTAGGGTTTACTGTTGAGGATCGCTTTTGAGCACATCACAAAGTGTCGATGCCCTTTGAGGCTTTTGTACATACTGTCATGTACAATTCCTTCAACCTGCATTGTCGTTGATACTAGCAAAGTCCTCGGATGAGAATTAGTGATAGCGGATGAAGAATTTGTAACATTTGAAGCATTTGAACATTGGTGAAGAATTAAGCGATTCACGTTCAATGCACTTTAAGCATGGAGGAACAAATTCTTCACGAGAAGCTGATTTGTTGAGCTAGTAATGAATCGCGCTCATACGAAGATCTTCATAACATACTCTTAGCTTTTCAAGATCTGCCTTTCTTTGAATAGCTTCAAGAAAGCTTCTCATTGTCTTGCTTTTCTTGAAGAAATTCATAAGAAAGTTTCTCATGATCGGACAAGAGAGTTATGATGACCTTGAAGGTTATCATACTTAGGTGAAGTCTTTGAAGATTTTCGATCGGGGCTTTAGTGCGATCCATTTCTTCACCCAACATATCATCACTTTTATCTAGCATGTTTGAACCTTTTCAAGAGCCGTTGTTGTTTCACAGCAATTTTAGCAAGTTTAGAGTAGCTAGGCTTAAGATCCTCATCGATTCATTTTCACTAGAATCGGAGGTTATATTTGAGTACCTTAGCTGCTTTTGCCATGAAGCAATAGGTGGGGCGTAGCCATCATTATCTTCATCGGGCTTGTTGATGGAATCAGTTTCTTGATGTTGAAGATGGACTTCTGTGACAAGCGGTATAGCAGCGGACTACGCCACACGGACTCAGATTCTTGGACTCTTCCTCTTCATCATTTTCCTCGATTCGACGAGTCCATTTCCTTGCCAATGAATGCAGAGCTTTCTTGGGTTGCCCTTCTTGTGAGATGAAGACTTTGATGGTTTTGAAGGCGAAGATTTTGATGATTTCTTCTTCTTCTTCATTTCATCGAGCCTTAGTCCTTGTATTTCTTCTTCTTCATTTCCTTCTCCCTTGAGGACAATCTTGAATATAGTGACCGGGCTTCTTGCATTTGTGGCAAAGTCTTCTCTTGTAGTCCTTTGGATGAAGAATCACTTCCCCTTGAGGGTTTTCCAGCGACCACGTCTTGTGAATTTCTGGAATTTCTTCACAAGGAGAGCTAGATCTGGCTCGATTCTTGAGGATCACCAAGGCTACTACGAGAATCCTCACATTGAGTCGGACACAACCTTAGCCTTGAGGCGCGTGGTTTGCCATAGTTTGAGCCATAGAGATCTCTCTTTTGAAAGTGGAACTTCGTGAGTGTTAAGCCTTTCGAGAATATCGGCGGGATCAAGTGACTTGTAGTCGACCGCTCTTGTATCATCGGTCCCGAGTATCAAATGAGGAATCAAGCGATCTTAGCGGTTTCTTCACTACTTCATAGTCGATGATGTCGGTGGCACCGAGGGCTTGAAGCTCATTTGAGATGTCGATGAAAGCGATCGAAGGTTTGTTGAACATTTTAGTTTGTCGAGTCTTTTGAAGCGGTTGAAGAGATTTGAAGAACATCAACTCGAGAGTCTGCTGAGTTGAGACTCCTTCATTACTTTGGACAGCCTATCCCGGATAAGCTTGGCGGTTTCCAAAGCACTCACTCTTCCATCTTGTCCTTTGCTCGGATGGCCCACAGATGATATTCTTAAGCGAGAGTCGAGTTGTTTGAATCTCTTCACATCGATGGCGGTCGGTGTTTGGTGTGATGGGGACACCATTTTCCACAACATACGAGAGATCATTATCAATTGCCTCAAGATGCATCGCATCTTATTCTTCGATAAGGATAGTCCGTTCCATCAAAGGTAGGACACCCGGCGAGACCATGATCATACTGCGGTCGACATAACTAGAACTCGGTGGTTAAACCAAAATCACACAGAACAAGGAGTACCTTGCTCGATACCAATTGAAAGTCGTTATATCGACTAGAGGGGGTGAATAGGCGATTTTATGAAATTCTTCATGAGAATTTGCGGTGAGAAATTCCTTAGCGAAGAACTATTTCTTGTGGAATAAGTACTCGAGAGGTAAACATAACAGATTACACCCATAGTCGGCATGATGAAATGAGGACTAGAGCGATCACGAGGAGCGTAAACACGGGATAACAAGATGAAGACCAATAGGTGAAAAAATTGGGCGAGGAATTTGTGAAAGTCTTGATCA
>JAHHZJ010000763.1:0-50715 GCA_021437245.1 Aegilops speltoides
GGTAGGGGCTCCACATATGTAGATGAGGTACTCTCCTTCACTTCCATGGGGCGAATCTTTCCAATGGATAATTCTTGAATGGCTTCGATGGGTCCTTGTCTCCTACATCAATAGGCATTTGCTCTACTTACGAGCCATTAGATTCATCAAACTTCACATCTCCGTCTCTTCAACCTTTGGGTGAAACTATTGTGAACACGGTAGGTGTGAGAGTTTGATCCATAAAGGAAAAAGCCTTCATGAGTTTTAGGAGCAAATTTAGACCGCGATGCTTATCAAGAATATAGCATTTTGAACCAAAGACGAAAATATCCCACTTGGGGTTTGTTACCCGTAAGGAGCTCGTATGAAGTCTTGCGAGAAGCTTGTGAAGATAAAAGTCTGTTGATGGCATGACAAGCTGTCTCAGCGGCTTCACCCCAAAAGTGTTTGGTGTCTTGTATTCATCAAGCATTGTCCTCGCCATCTCAATGGCGTTCGGTTCTTCCTCTCAACAACCCGTTTTGTTGAGGTGTATGCGTAGCTGAGAACTCATGTAGAATCCCTTCCTCATCGAGAAAAAGTCCACATGGGCGTTCTTGAACTCCGTTCGTTGTCCTCGAACCTTCTTGATCTTCACCTCAAATTGATTACGAGCCTTTCTAGCAAAGGTTTTGAAGATTTTACGAACCTGCGATTTGTCATCAAGTAGAAATACCCGTAAATCTGGAAAAGTCATCAACAATAACTAGACCAAAGGAGTTACCACCAAGGCTTTTGTAAGCATTGGGACGAAGAAGATCCATATGAAGAAGCTCAGCGGTCTCCTTGTGGTCATGATATTCTTCACAGGGATGACTTCCTCCAACTTGTTTTCCTGCTTGACATACCTTTGCTGGAGTCTATCTTTGTCAAAAAAACATCTTTAACACCAAGAATGTGATCTCCTTTGATTAGCTTATCTAAATTTAGCATACCAACATGTCCAAGCCTTCTATGCCAAAGCCAACCTTTAGCGAGATTTAGCGATAAAGCAAGTTCTAGGTTGAGCTTTCTTAGTGAAATCGACAATGTATAGGTCACCTCTCTGAATGCCCGTAAAGACCATGTTATGATTGTCACTCTGAAAAACTTGGCAATCTACTTTGGTGAATAGCACATTGAATCCAAAGTCAGCTAATCTGAACACGGAAAGTAAATTGTATCCAGCGATTCAACAAGCATGACATTTTTAATGGAGCTATCATGAGATATAGCCACCTTACCAAGGCCAAGTACCTTACCCTTGGAGTTGTCTCCAAAAGTCACATACTTGCGTGGACCATCGTTCTTTGCAAGCTCTCGAAACATGTCTTCATCTCCGGTCATGTGATCGGTGCATCCACTATCAAGAATCCATTCTTTGCCACGAATATGTAGTCTCTCATATTTGCCATTAGTGAGACTCTTCATGATCTTGTCTAGCTCGGTGTCGAATCGTCATCATGCTCATGCTCATCATCATATTGACCCATAGATAATTCATCATCAATACCTAGGTCAATTCGACAATGACTTGCATCAGTTTTATCAACGTGATAATAGTCATCGGAATGCAAAACAAGAGCATTTCTTATTAGAACATTGATAAAACCGGGATCACCCTTCTTTTCATAAGATCACGAAGCTCAAAAAGCATTTATCAAAGTTAGGATCTTTGAGGCGCAACATATCAAATTCAACGATCTTGTATAGAATTTCATCAAGACCTTTCAACGAGTAGTCAGGATAAAGTTCTTCCAAGAACTTCCACATAACATAGGCGCACTCAAAGTTAAGTGACAAGCTCAAGCAAGTTATCGAGGCAAACCTCTAATGATAAGATTAGCAGTTCTAAGGTTCTGAAGCAAATCAAGCTCTTCATCTGATAGGGTGCAAGGGTCAAATGGTGGTACATATGGGGTTTCAACATATTTGCATAAGTTGTATATCTTGAAGATAGCAAGCATTTCAATCCTCCACGAGTTATAGGACACTCCATCAAGAATAGGCACTCTATGACTAACACTCCAAAAGCGTGAACCGTCCATCTTCCTCAATGGTGTGCAAACCAAAGCAATGGAGACCAATGCTCGATACCAATTGTAGGATCGTTGAAGGCAAGAGTGTCTAGAGGGGGTGATTAGACAACTTCGACAAGATAAAAGTTTATGCCTTTTGATTAACATAAGTTCATAGCAAATTCACAATGAAGGGCAAGTCAAGCATCATGCATACAAGTCAAGCAACATACTAAACATGCAATTCTAGAGTATAGGGCAGCGGAAAGTAAATTGCATGAATAGTAAGGAGAGATTGTGAAGAGCAAGCGCAATTGGAGACACGGAGATTTTTCTCGTGGTTCAGATAGGTGAGTGCTATCGTCAATCACGTTGATGGAACTTCAACCCACGGAGGATGTAGCAGCTGCCTTGTGAGTCCCGGAGGCTCCACCCACGAAGGTTCCACGAAGAAGCAACCTTGTCTATGCCATCATGGCCTCGTCCACGGAGGACTAGCCTTACTCGGGGTAGATCTTCACGAAGTAAGCGATCTCCTTGCCCTTACAAACTCCTTGGTTCAACTCCACATCATGGTGGAGGCTCCCAAGTGACACCTAACCAATCTAGGAGGCACCACCCTCCAAAAGGTAATAGATGGGGTTGGTGATGATGAACTCCTTGCTCTTGTGCTTCAAGTGATAATCTCCCCAACACTCAACTCTCCTCACTGATTTGGCTATGGTGGAAGAAAGGATTGAGTGGAAGCAACTTGGGAAGGCTAGAAATCAAGTTTCATATGGTGGGAGTGGAGCAACAGTCTCAACACAAGGGTAGGTAGTTTTCTTCTCGAGAAATGTAAGGTAGGAGTGGTAGTTCTTTCGATGGCTCTCTCCACGAATGAAGAGGAGGTGGAGGGGTATTTATAGCCTCCACACAAAATCCAACCGTTACACATTTGACCAATCTCGGTCGGACCGAAGTTGACAACTCGGTCGGACGAAAGTTCAAATCTTGTGAGCGTTGGGATTTTCAGTGGGACGAAAATACAATCTCGGTTAGTCGATTCTTCCAAAGTCTAGGGTTTGCCAATTTGATTGGGACCGACTTTCTCATCTCGGTGACACCGATTTGAGTCTGAAGGTTCTGAAGCTTGCAACACCAATTCGGAATGACCGAGTTTGGAATCGGAAAATCCGAGATTCTTAGGGTTTGGGTATATGGCTGGTGGTTCATCTCGGTGTGGTGAGTTTGGAATCGGTGGGACCGAGATTACTTATGAGTTTATGTTGGAATGAAAGATTGCTGATAGTTTGAGAGATAAATCACTAAGCACTTAGAGCAACAGGTCATCATCATAACCTCATCCTTTTAATAGTATTGGCTTTCCTATGGACTCAATGTGATCTTGGATCACTAAACCAAAATTGGAGTCTTGAGCTTTTGCCAATGTTTTCCTTAGCATCCTAGGGGTTCACCTCTCTAGACCTTTTGCCATGCGAGTGGTTGACTTTCTGAAACATACTTGATAAAAGCATTAGTCCAACCACAAAGTATGTTGTCATTAATTACCAAAACCACCTAGGGAGCAAATGTGCTTTCACTTCTTCATAGGCACCGGGCCTTTCTTCGGGCGGTGAGCTTCACAGAACACAGGGGCTTCTTCACGAGCCTTGGGCCTTTCTTTAGGGGTAAAACTTCCAGAGGTCTTTGGATGTTCGAGGCGTTCAGGATGGGCACCTTCACAGGTCTCGGTAGCGTGGCGCGAGCACAGAAGCATGGACAACCTTGAGCGGGCCCTCCAACATGGGCGAGAGCTTATGCAGCCCTTCACAGAGAGCACCGCCTAAAATCTGAGTCACTGCCTCGAGAGTCTGGGCGGATGTTGTGAGCGATCATACTGCTGCAGTGGTACCTTCTTGCCCGTAGCATAGCTATATGGTGGCGTTCCTCCACCGCCACGAAGTCCATCCCCGCATGGCTCCTGCGCGCCTCATCAAGCGCTAGGACTGCGTGGGCGGCGCTAACCTCGTGAGGAAAACCGATTCTGCTCTGTAGATGAGGAAGAGCAGGGGTCTCGCCGATTGGCTTGGTGGCGATAGTGCGGATGGACCACAACGCAATTTGGAGCTCATCGTGGCAGCCCCATGCATGAGCCTCCGACTTCTTCTTGAAGGTCTGGTCTTGAGGCCCCTAGAACCTCTGTATTTGGCGCATTCAGCTGGCCGTTGCTTGAAGTGCGCCACGAGCGTAGCATATCTATGTTCAAGGTTAGCTGTCGTTTTGAAGAGGTTCTTTGGTAAACTGCCAACCGTTGTCGGTGATGATGCGGTTGGGGACCCCAAACCGGCTCACGAGGCCCTTGATGAACAGTGCGAACCGGTTTGGGATGGTGCGGACGGCTTCCACCTCGACCACTTGGTGAACTTGCCGATGGTGGCGTAGAGTGGCGGTAGCCCCAGCGCTCGAGAGCGGGCCCAAGATATCGATCCCAGACCATGAACTGCCACGAGGCGGAATGGTGCATGTAGACCTAAATGGTGATGGATATGCTTGGCATGGAATTGGCAAGCCATAGGACTTCACCAGCTCGGTCGCTTTGTTGAGTGCAGTAGGCTAGTAGAACCCAGGAAGCGCCTGCCGACTAAGTGCGTGATGATGAGTGGTGTCTGCAATCTCCACCGTGTATGTCGGCCAGCAGCTCCTTCCCTGTTCCCTAGAGATGCAACATAGGAAGCATCATTTGGCGCTTCTGTATAACTCACCATCTTAGTGCGATGAGGCGTGGCTGCTTGGGACACATGTTCAGCGTCTTCCTCTTTCTCTGGCAGCATCCCTTGCATCAGGTAGTCCTTGTATTCCGTGGTCCGGCATCCTTCACGAGGCTCCAGCGCCAGAGTAGGCGTGCTCGAGTCGGGCCACATGTCGAGACTCTTGTGGCGGTGGTGGGGAGCTCTTCCAGGCTGCCTTGTGCTTGAAAGTGATGGTACCGTCGGCGGATTGAAGAGTCGCCCTTGAAAATGCCAGGTTCTGAGGCGATCGCTGGACACCCTCTTGGAGATGTCATCAGCCTCTTGGTTGGTGCCTTGGGGCACATCTTGTAGCTCGGCCCCAGAACTGCTTCTCCATCTTGCGTGCTTCCATAAGATATGCCTCCATGTGCTCGTCCTTGAGCTTGTACAACTTGTTGGAGAAGTTGTGAGGAGTTAATGAATCGCCCTTGATGATGGGCGCTTCACTCATGGTCTTCTTTGCAGCTTTAGGCCTGCTATGAGGCCCTCATATTCTGCTATGTTGTTGCAGACCTTCTGCCCTCTTTGGAAAGCGAGTTGTGCAGCGTAATAGAGCTTGTCTGAGTGGGGATATAAGCCTTGCACCAGCCCAGCTGCGCCTGCGAGAATGCTCCATCGAGTACATGACTCAGCCATCTGGTGCCTCACTTCTTTGGGGAGAGATGGTTCCTCGCCCACCTTGAGCCACTGGCACCTCTGTCCATTCTGCCAAAAAATCAGCAAGTCGGCTCCTTGGCGACCACTGGTTGTGCGAACTCCAAGCTGAAATGCTCGCACTCGATGTTCCATTCGGCGAACCTTCCGTGAGTTGGGGATCTGAGTACCCTTTCTAATGGGTAGGCGAGGCGACCTTGATGGGGTGACCTTGAAAGTAGTAAAAGCTTACGAGGCATGGGGTATCGTGCCCTTGCATCTGCAACACCGTCTTGACAGAAGTACACGGATGCTCGGCGAGGTGGGTGTCTTGGCGAGGCTTGTGTCCTCGAAGGTTGAGGTGCTTCTTAAGGCGATGGAGCCCCAGTGCCCGGTTTCTGGTGCGGCCTCTTCAGCCACAGGCGTCTTCTGCTTGAGGTTTGTCTCCGGCTGCGAGGTCGTGGTCCTCATGAGGCCTTCTTGGTCTTAATGCGCATACAGGTGAGGCCGTGGCTAGGCGTGATCTTGACCTTAGCTGGCGTTCCTCGAACCGCCACGGGGCTGTCTTGGCGGAGTAGGGAGTGGCGTGAGTAGAGCACCAAGGACTCGAGAGGCGCGGTGCCACCATCACCGGAGGGCTGGTCGGATATTTCTTGAGGTCTTGAAACACTTGGTGGCCTCCTGTGTCCACTCAAGCAGGGCCTTTCTTCTTCATCAACTTGAAGAGCGGCGCCTCCCCGGCTTGGAGATGGCGTCCTAACACGATCCGCAATCGGCGAGCTTCTGCATTTCTCACGAGGGTTTGCGGTGGACTCATGTCTTGATTGCCTTGACCTTCTCTGGGTTGGCCTCGATCCCCTGTGGGACACGAGGAAGCCAGTAGCTTACGAAAAGGATGCCAAACACACACTTTTCGGGTTAAGTCACAGGTCCACTGGCGGAGGCTCGCAAAGGTCTCCTCCAAATCTGGATCAAGGTCCTTGCCTCCGAGATTTCACCACAATGTAAATCGACATAAGCCTTGGCGTTTTCGAGCTTAGGCCCAAGGCAATGTGCATCGATCGGCTGGAAGGTGGCGCGCGTTGTGCAATCAAACATCATGCAAGTGTGGCATTACACTCCACATGGGGTCGGGAAGGCTGTCTTCTCCATGGTTTCCACCGCCATCTTGATTTGGTGATAACACAAAGCATCCGAGAAACACATCGGCTGCACTTTCGGTGTGGAGTCAACAATCGATCGATCTTGGGAGGCGGGAGCGGATCTTGAGGCAGGCCTTATTGAGGTTGGTGAAGTCGATGCTCCTTTCCTCCTTTTTGGCACGACAAGCGGGGTTTTCCAGCCATTGAGGTGTGAACCTTGCAAATAACATCTGCTGCCTCTAGCTGCGGAGTCGCTTGGGCGATGAAGGCTTGCTTCTCGGTGGACTACCGCCTCACCTTCTACTTCACAAAGGCGTACATTGGGGCACACATTGGTGATGCTCAATCACCTTCCTTGGGACCCCAGCTAGCTGCTTGGGTTCCCAGCGAACACCTCCTTGTTCGAGCACAAAATCATCACCGGCGCCTCCTCTTGGTTGGGGTCGAGGTTGTCACCTATGATGAAGGTGGCTCCCGATGATCCATCTTCCTCAGCCTTTGCTTGGTCTCCGCCTTGTCTGAGTGAACAACTTCTTCTTCTTGGTCGGTTCAGCCCCTTCGCCTTGGAGGTGTCCGTGCAGCCTGCACCGCGCCGTGGCGGTGTTGAGCGAGCTTGGCGCCAACAGAGCCTCCTTGGTATCTCCGGCTATGGTGAGGGGCCGCCCGCTCCGGGCATCATCATGAGGTTGTAGGCGGATGGGTCGCTGCCATGAATTGAGCCAAGGCAGGGTATCGAGGATGGCGTTGTATGGAAGGCGATGTGGGCGATGTCGAAATCGACCAGCTCCGTCTTGGTAGTTGTCGTGGGCACGAAGGTCACGGAAGGCGGATCTGCCCGAGGCTGGAGGAACCGCCTCCGGCGCCCAAGAAGGGCTTGCTGGGTTGAAGCCGTTCAGTGATGCGTGGAGGCTGAAGACCTCCAAAAAACTG
This sequence comes from Aegilops speltoides, assembly GCA_021437245.1. Taxonomy (NCBI): domain Eukaryota; kingdom Viridiplantae; phylum Streptophyta; class Magnoliopsida; order Poales; family Poaceae; genus Aegilops; species Aegilops speltoides. Next base: position 7,495 of record JAHHZJ010000763.1, read on the forward strand.
CGTTGAGGCGGCGCCGCCGTTGATGAGGTTTTGGTGGCGGCCACAGCGGATCGTGGGCGTCTGCGAGCATCGAGGGCCTTGCCGGCGAGCGGTGTTGCGGGGTGATCGTCGAGTTGAAGGTCGAGTCGGCTTTGGGTGCCACCAACCGGGGAGCTCCTTAACGCTGCGAGCGGTGCGATCTGGCGAAAAAGCGGCCGTGTGGTTGTGCGAGGTGGCGCTTGCGAGCCGCCCGGAGAGGCTGTGACAACCGAAGCGTAGTGCAGCGTAGTGGGTGAGAATAGGTTCGCGGTTCCTCGAGGAAGCCCGCGAAGATGTCGGCGAGTTGAGCAGCCAAAGCGTGGGGCGCCCGGTGAGGCCATGGGAAACTAGTTGGCCATGACCTTGTCATCGCCTCCGGCCTTGAGGGCGGTGTCGGTGTCAAAACCGGCGGATCTCGGGTAGGGGTCGAACTGTGCATCTAGGCGGATGGTAACGAGGAGACAAGGGAGCACGATGTTTTACCAGTTGGGCCCTCTCGATGGAGGTAAACCCTACTCCTGCTTGATTAATATGGATGATATGGGTAGTACAAGAGTGGATCTACCACGAGATCAAGGAGGCTAAACCTAGAAGCTAGCCTATGGTATGATTGTTGTTGTGTTTGTTATCCTACGGACTAAAACCCTCCGGTTTATATAGACACGGAGAGGGCTAGGGTTACAGTCGGTTACAATGGTAGGAGATCTACATATCCGTATTGCCAAGCTTGCCTTCCACGCCAAGGAAAGTCCCATCCGGACAGGGGCGAAGTCTTCAATCTTGTATCTTCATAGTCTTGGAGTCCGGACGATGATGATAGTCCGGCTATCCGGACACCCCTAGTCGAGGACTCCTAAGTAGCCTGAGCGAGGCTTCAATGACGATGAGTCCGCGCGCATATTGTCTTCGGCATTGCAAGCGGGTTCCTCCTCGAATAGTTCATAGAAGATTGTGAACACCATGATAGTGTCGGCTCTGTAAAATAAATTCCACATACCACCGTAGAGAGAATAATGTTTACACAAGTTCAATCTGGCGGCGTATTGTGTGGCATGATGTCACACCACTACCAAGCCTTTACTTGAATCATTTTATCATACCACCTCAGTAGCGTTTAGCGGCGGTTTCATGTGCGTCTTGTCGAGCGAGATCGTGTTCCCCTTATTCGGGATTCCCATCAATACGGACGTGGGTAACCCAACGCGCCATTGATTGTGGCGCTTGGGAGATAAGTGAGTTTTACCCGGTGGTGGGGATGCATAGTCTTAGTCCTCCCATATATAAGGGATAAGGATCCACCTCTTTTACCTCGCCTTCTTCCTCCTTTGCTTATCCATCTCCGCACTTTTCGAGCTCCAGCGCCCAAGTCCGCATCTCACCTCAACCTTCTCCAGCCATGTCGGGAGGCGGGAGGCAAGTGGATGGCCTCCTCCGTTCTGGAGGGCACATCGAGAAGCTGCTGCGCGGATACCTATCCAGCGACATTGCGCGCGGCTGCTGATGAGGCGGCTCATCCCACCCAGGCCCCATGAGAGGTCGTATTTCTTCCCCACTTCCTCCATGGATTGGGCTTCCCACTTCACCCCTTTGTCCGAGGGCTCATGTACTACTCGACTGGACTCCACGATCTGGCGCCAAACTTCATCCTCAACATCTCGGCGTTTATAAATGGTGTGCGAGGCCTTCCTCTGCATCCAGCCCGCCCGACTTGTGGCTAAGACCTTCAATGTCAAGCGAAGGTTGTGAAGGGCAACCAAGCGGAGTCTTGGGCGCCATGGTGGGAAAAATGCCGCGTCACTTGTCTTGAGGGTGCCTTCGTGGAATCCATCAAAGGGGTGGTCGGGGTGGTTCTACACATCAGCAGCGTGACCCTAAATGGGAGCGGCCCCAATTCAATCTGGCATCCCCATGCAGCTCACGTCTTGGAAGAAGGGCTTGCTATGGGGTAGTTGGAGGGCCGGACTCGATCTGTCTCCAGACCACAGTGAACAAAGCTCAAGCTTGTCAATGTGATCGAGGTCATGCTCGTCGCGGATTCTCCCCTGACAACGGGCCTTTAATTTGTGGGAGTTTGATCCGGCACTGACACGGACCTTGGCGGGCTCTTGACATGACGTCTGAAGCTGCACGGAGGTGCTGTTCAAGGCGGAAGAAGCCCCGCATCCATGGCGAATCGCGGACTCGGCCGCATGCGCCCGACGGCGAGGTAAGCTATGTTATCCTTTATGGGACGCTCATTTCTTTCATAGTTTGACTCTATGTGGGATCTAAACTCCCAATGCCTTTAACAGGGTGGCGAAGACATCCGGACAGGTTAACTGTCGGCTCCCCTTCGAAGACCAGTGGACACCCGTTTGATGGGGCTGCTGGTCCCACACTACGTGGTGCGGAGAGAAGGCCAAGAAGAAGGCCACGGGAACCGAAGGAGTTCGGCGTCAAAATAATGTCGGACTCATCGTCCAATGACTCGGCGGACTCCTCCCACAGGGATGAGGAGGAAGAAAGAAGCCTCTTCCCAGCGAGGAGGAGAGAAGAGGAAGGCCTCCCGAGCGAGGGAGGCGAAGGATCAGAGGAAGGACCCCTCCCGGACTGTTCATGAGCGTTGGCGGCGGCGACAAGGAGTGGCCTTCAAGGCCAAGCCCTGGCAAGATCATAAGTATCCAGGACTCCTAGATAGTTTATTATTTTCATTTTGCCACACGGTGTCTTTCTAATGCCGCATACAACACGTAGTCCGGCCAGGGCGATCTTCCGCCGTCCGGCGGGTCCTTAGACACGTCGGATATGGATTCCCTTCATTGCTTCAACTCCCGTGGCCTTCTTGATGCGAGGTGGGATCGAGAAGGACCCGCCCGGAGGAGGAGGCCCGAAGGTGCCACAAGGCAACCTCCGGACTCTGCACGGACTCCACACGGAACTGCGGTGGTTCGGTCAAGCAAGCGGCTCCTTCGTAGAAGGCAAGACTGTGACACCGGCGACCTCTGTCAACCAGGGGCACGGATAACTTCTTGGGCGCTCAGCGAGCTTCCATCGAAGAACACCGCACTATCATGAGTGCGGTGATTGAAAAAAGTTAGCTTCGCCAAGGCGGGTTGGCCAGCCTGTGCAGCCTTGAGCTTTGAGGTAGAATTTTAAGATATGTAATATAATACCTATAACGCCCTCGATGCGGCTATATCTCCCGTGTCGAAGAAGCCGCGACTTAGAAGCATAACGCATTGAAAGCAATGTCATAAGTGAGGTAATCTTCGCACAATCCATGTAATACATAAGGGAAAAAGATACATAGTTGGCTTACAAGCGCCACTTCACACAATTACATGAATAAAGCATTACATCATCGAGATACAATCAAGGTCCGACTACGGAACCAAAATAAAGAAAGAACCCCAAATCGACAAAGCGGTCCCCGATCGAGCCCTAAGCGGGCTCCCTCTTGATCAAGCTGAAGCGAAACAACACAATGAACAAGATCTTCATGAGCTCCTCCTTGAGCTTGATTCGTCACCTCTTTCATTAACATAGGCACTGCAAACTGGTTTTGGAAGTATCTGGTGAGCCACGAGGACTCAACAATCTCACACCCATGAGATCAAGACTATTTAAGCTTATGGGTAAGGTAAAGGCATGAGGTGGAGCTGCGACAGCGACTAGCATATATGGTGGCTAACATACGCAAATGAGAGGCGAGAAGAAAGGCAAAACACGGTCGATAAAAGTATGATCAAGAAGTGATCCTATAGCAACCTCGTCAAGCATAACTCCAACACCGTGTTCACTTCCGGACTCCGCGGAAAGAGACCATCACGGTAACACCGCAGTTGATGTATTTTAATTAGAATTGACCGGGTCTTCTACAACGGACGTTAACAAATTCCCATCTGCCCATAACAGCGGCACGGCTTTGAAAGATCAAATCCTGCGGGGTGTCCCAACAGCCCATGACAAGCTCTCACGGTCAGCGGAGGAATAGACCTCCACCCAAGACACTCCGATCGGACTCGGTATCGGTACAACAAGACATTTCGACGGGGGTAAAACTAAACCAGCAACACCGCCCGAATGTGCCGACAAATCCCGATAGGAGCTGCACATATCTCTTTCTCGGGGCACACTCGGATGAGACTAGCTCTGAGTAAAACCAACGCTCAAGTTTCCCGAGGTGGCCCTTGATCAGCTCGGTTCGGACCAACACTCGGAGAACTGGCGGCCGGGGTTAAAAATAAAGATGACCCTTAGTCTGCAGAACCCAAAGGGAAAGAAAAAGAGGCTAGGTGAGGCAAATGGTAAAACCAATGTTGGGCATTCTTTGGAGAAAGCTTTACTTAAAGCGACTGTCAAGGGTTCCCATTATAAGCCCAAGTGTAAGGGGCGCAAAATCCAGGGAACATAACACCGATATGGCGGAAACTAGAGGCGACAGAGTGGAACAAAACACCGGGCATAAGGCGAGCCTTCCACCCTTTACCAAATATATAGATGCATTAATTAAATAAGATATATTGTGATATCCCATCAAGTAAACATGTCCCAACAAGGAACAACATCTCCATGTTCCAACAAGGAACAAACTTTAATCTTCACCTGCAACTAACAACGCTATAAGAGGGGCTGAGCAAAGCGGTAACATAGCCAAACAACGTTTTGCTAGGAATGGTGTCAAAGGTTAGAGGTTTGACATGGCAATTTGGGAGGTGACAAGCAAAAGGTAGGCATCGTAGCATTGGCATAGCAAAAGAAGCGAGCAAACTAGCATAGCAAAGATAGTAGTGATTTGAGGTATGATCATCTTGCGCAAGGTTCTCGAGTTATCGAAGGCTTGATCCTCGTGGCGTTCTCAACAGGTTCCTCGTTCACGTACTCGTCTCCGGCTCTACCCAAAGCAAGAACACAAACAGCGGAACCACAATCAAACAAGGAACAATGCACAAGCAATATGATGCAATACATGACATGCTATGCGAGATGTGATATGCAATGCATATGTATGCTCCGGAAGGAAAATGATGAACAAGGCATCAACTCGGCAAACCAAGTATGCGCTGGAAAGATGAGATGATTTCGGTTGAAATCGATATAAAGATCCTGGAATCGGATGCACGGTTTGCAAATGACAAGCAAAACAAGAATGATGCAAATCTGCATTTAACAGCCGATGCTACTTAGCGCATAACACGAAACTATGCTACAGCACCCCAACATAAAACAAATCATATGACAACGAACTACAGGAGATGCTTAACAAAGAGGAACACTGAGCTACGGCTAAATCACATCATAACATGTTCAAACAAGCATGGAGAAAGTGCTCAAAATATCGAGGTTCACGAGACTTAGTGAAAATACTAACATACGAGGAATTAACATCGAGGAAGGCATGTTTAGAGCAAGCAAACAACATGCTACAGGAACTTATAATAGCAAAGCAAGGCATGACATGATTCTACTCAAAGCATATTTCAATAGTCCCTTCTGACCATAAGCCAAAAGGACTCTAAGAAATGATGGCACTCATGTAAACATTGCAAGTTTTATTACAGATTTCAGACTTAGTGAAATCTCGGGACATAGCAAAAACAGATTCAACATAGCATGTTAAGTGAGCTCGATGCACTCACTCTGAGCAATACATGGCATGGCAAGGCAACCAACAGTAAGAAGGCATGTTTATGAAGCTAAGCATGGCAAGAGCAAGGTCATAGCATGGAGAGGAGTTATATATAGGTAGAGGGAGCTAGGAGTGTCCAAATGAGGGCGGTTTTGACCCCTTGATCGTGATCGAGCGACCGAGAGCATGGAGAGGAGTTAGATGGGTTTTGGGCCACTTTGGAAGGGTGTTGGGCTGCAAACAAAAGAGGCCTTCACGGTTACCGGTTAACGTTGGAGTATCAAGCGACCTCCAAATGGCCACGAAACTTGCGAGGCGGTCTGCGGTGCTATACCAAGGCAGCAGCAAACCTCGAACCATTCGAAAAGTTTAATACCCTTTACGAAAAAGAAGAGAGAGAGCGGAGGACATAGGAAGCGCGGATTGCAAAAGCGGACAACGGGAAAATGCTCGGATGCATGAGATGAACATGTATGCAAAATGAAATGCACATGATGACATGATATGAAATGCATATGATGACATAGCAAATGCAACACATAAGCAAATGACATGGCAACAAAAGCGAATAAGCGGCGGACACTGGCGCGCCGGATCGAGGCGTTACAACCTCCACCACTCTGAAAGGATCTCGTCGAGATCTAGGATGTACCGGAGGAAAAGGAAAAGGAAGAGGAGAGGTAAAACTAAGTTGCTTCTTTGTGAGCAGGTGAAACCATGAACCTTGAGAGGTTGAGCAAAATGAAAGGAAGAAAATAACGAAGATGAGCAAAGTTGAAAACACTCCGTTAGGAAGAGGAACAAGGGATACAGCGAGAACCAAGAGGTTTAGTGATAAGATAGATATTGAAACCACTCCGGTTAAAACTAGATAGAGAAGGAATAAGATTGATATAATTTGGGTAGCACCCGTCGAAGAAGAAGAAGGAAAACTTGATAAGAGGAAAAACACTTGAAGGGATGACACAACACTCGGTTAAATGGATAAGCAAGAAAAGGAACACGATCTTCACAAAATGAGGTGATGGGTGAAGAGCACAACATCACAATGCCTCCGTAATGAAAGAATAGAAGTTAGATCGTTGGGATAAAGGGACGGAGAAGAAAATGACAACTTCTACCACAGTTGAGTTTGGAAGGCATCCTTGCAAGAAGGTTAGAATAGAGTTGTTGGAAGACCAACAACGAAAAGAATAAGTTTGTATTGGGCTTATGGAAACATCTCAACATTATGAGGTGACAACCGGCCACTAACGGAAACAATTGCTTTGATTGAGAGCACCAAAGAGGTGAAAAACTGCTTTCACCAAGAGGATAGGAGATAACTTGGATCATTGATAAGCACCATAATAGCAACATTCCTTAGGGAAGGCTTTAGGTGAAATCTATACCAAGATAACTCCAACAAAGGGATTGATGGATTTAAAATACCTCATTCTTGACAACATATGAATCATGCAACATGAAAGGAAATTGTCAAGAATGATATAACCTCATCTCAAAAGATAAGGTAGGAGAATTGCACTTTGGAATGCAAGATGAAGAATACTTGAGCTTCTCAAAACAAAACAAGTGTTGAGCATCATGTTTATTTAGAGTAAAGCTTGGTGGATCTTAACTTCAGAGAAATCTTGATGAACAAATCAAGAATGAAAGGAATCATTGACGAACCATGATGTAGAGCCTCCATGAAGAACTCCGGTAATAAAAGGATGATACAAAAGAAAAAAGTTGAAAACACAAGGTGAATCCTTGCAATGATAAGATGAAGCTTTGAAATGATATAGCGAAAACTTTGAACTCCGGAAAAGAAAAGATGAAGCATCTCGAACCGAGAATGTGATATGATGAACAAACTCGGAGAGAAGAAATGAACAACTTGTAATCAAGAACTTATTCGTCATGAATAATCTCCGGAAGAAAAGATTGAATCACCTCGAGGAAATAAGAATAAGATTTATTGTATGCTTATCCTTCATCAAAATAAATTGATGACAAGCAATGGATTTGGCATCTGCTTATTCTCGTAGAAAGGATTAAGAGATTTGGCGTAAACTTGAGAAGGTATTGATTGAACCGCGGTTGGATTGGAAAGAACGAATGAATTGATATGATAACCAAGGAGAGAACTCTTGGAAAAACCACGTAAAATTGAAAATGAGCGTTGCAAAGGCACCATTCACGGGAAGAATTGGAAAAGCGAATGAAGATACTTGAAGGATTTAGATCTGGGAGAATGAAGAGATCATGAACTGATTAGAGGATATTTGGTGATGCACGGTATGATTTGGAGAGCAGCTGAAATCGAGAATGAAGAATTATGACATGATGGCCTTGGAGGAAAGAAATGGAAACAACTCATGAAATGCTCGGATGGGTTTAAAGAATTCTCTGTCGAAAACAATTATGAGAGGATGGCATCAAGCGAGAACCATGAATCTTGAAGAGAATAGAGCAACATTAAAGAAACTCTTCTTGGTCTTCAAATGATGAGAATGACAACGAGAAACACCACCAAAATTATTGAGGCTGCCGGAAGAATCAAAAGCGAAGAGATTGAGCCAACTATGAAAAGAATTTGGAAGAGATCTTGGAGAAAAACATTTGGTGATGACAACTCATTCTTCGTCAAACTTGGAAAAGAATTTAGGATAGCTCGGGAAAATAGAAGAGTCGGGTAAGATCACGGGAAAAGACACGTGGGTTAGGGCGCACTCAAAAGAAAACACCGTTGGAAATGATTTAAAGAGATGTTGCACGGTTGAAATAAATGACTTGAATGAGATAGCAATCTCGAAAGAGCTTGAGCGAATCAGAGTGGAAACACGAATCTTGAGATATCTTGAGCACTCCGGAATAACAAATAGCGAGAAGTAGAATGATAATGAGGTGCACGGTATGAGAAGACATTGAAATGAGGAAAGGAATATGATGAAAATCGAAAGCTTGAATTGGATCCACGGAGAAGAAACAACAATGAAGGATGATGAACTTGAAGCTGTTGAACATCTTCATGGGAGATCACCGGATAAGAACATTGACGGAAAAGAATGGAGAAACTTCACATGAATAAATGGATACTTGATTAAGAAATCTAAGTCCTTGAAGAAAAAGGGTGGGAGGCGGGAAAACAAAGGCAACTTGGAGCGGATGAAACAAACACCGTTGAGAAAACTTAGAATTGATCTTGCGGATGGGAGAATGATCGGATCCACGAAGAAAGCACACGGTTGAAAAGGATTGACATGACAATCTCGATTATCGAGAAGGATTAGTATTCACATCGCAATATGAGAACACCGTTTAGGAAAGGTATGGAATCAACACTTGACATTGAAGCAACTCGAATACCACAACTCAAAACAAAACAAAGGACTGGCTTGTAGAATAAGCGGAACAAACATATGATAGAATTTAGTCCGAAGTTTTTAGTGGTGGGGCCTACGGGCTCAATCGTACAGCACCATCATGTACAAGGCGAGTGCACATGACATCTGAAGCGTCCCAGTCGGCATAGCCAAGGACTCTTTAAGACACAACATGAGACCCTTTGTAAAACCAACCGTGAATAGGCGGACCACTAGGCGTCGAACCCCAATTTCATATCATACATCCGCGGAAAGATATCCTAAGAGCTACTTGAATTCCCACCTATAAAACTCCGAAATTTTCGGTTATGCAATCGGTGTTGGGGATACTGAGGGGAGCAATATATCTCACCCAAACTAACAATCCCTACATCCGGTGTATCCATCCGTCAACACATAACCAAGAAACCTTGAAATCGTCTACCTCAACCTTGAAAAGCATCCGTTATCTGAGTCATGGCAATACTCCGTACTCACCTCGATCTTTGGGTTAGCGGGGTTATCTCACCAACAAGCTGCATAAAAGAGATTTTCGATGTCGGCGTACTAAACTCGGTATTCGAGCTGCAGCGATAAAATTATGGCGACAACACCTCGGAGCTCAACTCCCGGGACAACGCCACAACCCTAAATGTCGGGAGGCAACCAAGACAATGTTGTCATCATAAAACCATCGAACGATTCTAAGATACCAGCGTGATCCTAAAAAAATTTTTAGTGAAATTTGAGGAGAGAAAGTCAAAACTCTCGTCGGGATACCTCACCGGAAGGTCGAAGGGTGGGGAGTAAAAAAATTCCTAACTCTCCGATATATATAATCCTAAATGACTCAAAACATTTTCTAGACACAACTCGGCCACTAAAAGCGATCAGCGGTGGGGCTCCTAAAGTCGGGAAGGCTCGATTACCAACTTATAGCGCCCTCGATGCGGCTATATCTCCCGTGTCGAAGCACGACTTAGAGCATAACGCATTGAAAGCAATGTCATAAGTGAGGTAATCTTCGCACAATCCATGTAATACATAAGGGAAAAGATACATAGTTGGCTTACAAGCGCCACTTCACACAATTACATGAATAAAGCATTACATCATCGAGATACAATCAAGGTCCGACTACGGAACCAAAATAAAGAAGAACCCCAAATCGACAAAGCGGTCCCGATCGACTAAGCTGGGCTCCCTCTTGATCAACTGAAGCGAAACAATACAATGAACAAGATCTTCATCGAGCTCCTCCTTGAGCTTGATTCGTCACTGCTTTCATTAACATAGGCACACTGCAAACTGGTTTTGGAAGTATCACGGTGAGCCACGAGGACTCGACAATCTCACACCGCGAGATCAAGACTATTTAAGCTTATGGGTAAGGTAAAGGCATGAGGTGGAGCTGCAGCAGCGACTAGCATATATGGTGGCTAACATACATAAATGAGGCGAGAGAGAAGGCAAAGCACGGTCGATAAAAGTATGATCAAGAAGTGATCCTATAGCAACCTCGTCAAGCATAACTCCAACACGTGTTCACTTCCGGACTCCGCGGAAAGAGACCATCACGGTAACACATGCGGTTGATGTATTTTAATTAAATTGACTTTAGGTCTTCTACAACGGACGTTAACAAATTCCCATCTGCCCATAACAGCAGGCACGGCTTTGAAAGATCAAATCCCTGCGGGGTGTCCCAACAGCCCATGACAAGCTCTCACGGTCAGCGGAGGAATAGACCTCCACCCAAGACACTCCGTCGGACTCGGTATCCGGTACAACAAGACATTTCGACGGGGTAAAACTAAACCAGCAACACCGCCCGAATGTGCCGACAAATCCCGATAGGAGCTGCACATATCTCTTTCTCGAGGGCACACTCGGATGAGACTAGCTCTGAGTAAAACCAACCCTCAAGTTTCCCGAGGTGGCCCATGCAGTGCTCGGTTCGGATAACACTCGGAGAACGGGGGGGGTTAAAATAAAGATGACCCTTAGTCTGCGAGAACCCAAAGGGAAAGAAAAGGGCTAGGTGAGGCAAATGGTAAAACCAATGTTGGGCATTCTTTGGAGAAGCTTTACTTAAAGCGAAATGTCAAGGGTTCCCATTATATAACCGTGTAAGGGGCGCAAAATCCGGGAACATAACACGATATGGCGGAAACTAGAGGCGGCAAGAGTGGAACAAAACACCGGGCATAAGGCGAGCCTTCCACCCTTTACCAAATATATAGATGCATTAATTAAATAAGATATATTGTGATATCCCATCAAGTAAACATGTCCCAACAAGGAACAACATCTCCATGTTCCAACAAGGAACAAACTTTAATCTTCACTGCAACTAACAACGCTATAGAGAAATTTGAGCAAAGCGGTAACATAGCCAAACAACGTTTTGCTAGGAATGGTGTCAAGGTTAGAGGTTTGACATGGCAATTTGGGAGGCTGACAAGCAAAAGGTAGGCATCGTAGCATTGGCATAGCAAAAGCGAGCAAACTAGCATAGCAAAGATAGTAGTGATTTGAGGTATGATCATCTTGCGCAAGGTTCTCGAGTTATCGAAGGCTTGATCCTCGTAGGCGTTCTCAACAGGTTCCTCGTTCACGTACTCGTCTCCGGCTCTACCCAAAGCAAGAACACAAACAACGGAACCACAATCAAACAAGGAACAATGCACAAGCAATATGATCAATACATGACATGCTATGCGAGATGTGATATGCAATGCATATGTATGCTCGGAAGGAAAATGATGAACAAGGCATCAACTCGGCAAACCAAGTATGCGCTGGAAAGATGAGATGATTTGGTTGAAATCGATATAAAGATCTTTGGAATCGGATGCACGGTTTGCAAATGACAAGCAAAACAAGAATGATGCAAATCTGCGTTTAACAGCCGATGCTACTTAGCATAACACGAAACTATGCTACAGCACCCCAACATAAAAACAAATCATATGACAACGAACTACAGGAGATGCTTAACAAAGAGGAACACTGAGCTACGGCTAAATCACATCATAACATGTTCAAACAAGCATGGAGAAAGTGCTCAAAATATCAGGTTCACAGACTTAGTGAAAATACTAACATACCAGGAATTAACATCAGGAAGGCATGTTTAGAGCAAGCAAACAACATGCTACAGGAACTTATAATAGCAAAGCAAGGCATGACATGATTCTACTCAAAGCATATTTCAATAGTCCCTTACTGACCATAAGCCAAAAAGGACTCTAAGAAATGATGGCACTCATGTAAACATTGCAAGTTTTATTACAGATTTCAGACTTAGTGAAATCTCAGGACATGGCAAAAACAGATTCAACATAGCATGTTCGTGAGCTCGATGCACTCACTACAGAGCAATACATGGCATGGCAAGGCAACCAACAGTAAGAAGGCATGTTTATGAAGCTAAGCATGGCAAGAGCAAGGTCATAGCATACACGGATCAACTACAACGACCTCGTGAAAATTGAATCTCATGCAAACAGTCTGCCAGGAAACATTTTCAAGCAATTTTGGAGCAAGAAATGAACATGTTCCAGCAGGCTAAAAATGCAACCAAGAGCATGAATGGATAGAGCAAGACATGTATATCAAAACATGTTTATAGAGCATCTCCAGATTATGCATAGAATGATTACTAGAAGCATGTTAACATGGCATCAAATATAACAGAATCTGCCTAGCAAAACAGTAACAGCAACTACTCTACTTTACAAGCTTGATACACTCAGCACACAAGTCACAAAAATACAAGGTCAACACCTCTGGAAAGATGGCATGACAAAGTCCAACATTCATGTAGAGCTCATACTCATAGGGTGCACACATAAATCATGGCAAAAATGACAAAAGAGCTCGAGGCTGATAAGATTCTGAAACTAACGATCTGAAGCCATCTTCCAACAGCATTTAGGGCATCAAGATGAGCTCAAATGCAAATGATGCAATGGAATGAAATGATGTACTCTTCGAGGCGAACAATTTGATATATTATCGCATGAAAGCGGAGCTACGGGTGCAGAGATGTGATCGTTGAAAATGCAAGAAAATTATGCGAGAATCAGGGACTTAGCAGATTTCAGAGGGGTCAAAGTCAACCTTCGGTTACCACGGACTTGAGGCAGACCGGAGATCTCGCGGAGATAGCGGAGGTGGCGGAGATGCTCGGGGCGCGGATCAAGGGCTCCTCGGCGGATCTCGCCGGATCAGTCAGGGAGGCCTGTGTGGCTTCGGCCGAGCTTAGGCGCCTTGAGGCGCCGGCCTTGGCCGCGGGGCGTGTCCGGCAGTCTTGGACATGTCGGCCTTGTGTGGAGAAAAATTAGGGTTTCGTCTGCGATTTGATCCATGAATTTCGGGGAGGGTTATATATAGGTAGAGGGCTAGGGTGTCCAAATGAGGCGGTTTTGGCCTGTGATCGTGATCGAGCGACCGAAAGCATGGAGGAGTTAGATGGGTTTTGGGCCACTTTGGAAGGGTGTTGGGCTGCAAACAAAAGAGGCCTTCTGGTTACGGTTAACGTTGGAGTATCAACGACCTCCAAATGGCACGAAACTTGCAGGCGGTCTACGGTGCTATACCAAGGCCGCTTGGCAAACCTCGAACCATTCGAAAGTTTAATACCCGCACGAAAAGAGAGAAGAGGCAGCAGGAGGACATAGGAGTGCGGATTGCAAAAGCGGACAGCGGGGAAAATGCTCGGATGCATGAGATGAACATGTATGCAAAATGAAATGCACATGATGACATGATATGAAATGCATATGATGACATGGCAAATGCAACATAAGCAAATGACATGGCAACAAAAGCGAATAAGCCAGCGGACACTGGCGCATCGGATCAAGGCGTTACAATACCGCATAGACAGTAGCTTTTGATGCTCGGTTTGGTGTTAGGATAGAAAAGCGGATGAGGATCTAAAAAGACATATCAGGAGTTCTAAAAAATATGTCAATATGGGATTGCAGGCTCTTGGCTTGACCTCTGCCCGCCTTGGCTGCGGAGTCGATGCTGAAGCGAGAACCTCGGCGGTCAGAAACGAGCTCGGCTGTGCCAAAGCAGCTCGAGGACAAGGAAGGTGAGTAACACCATATTAAATTTGTACCTTCTGAGAAAAGGATTTGGTTGCAAGACAAATAACAAGGATACATGGGTACTCTGGGGGCCCGAGCAGTGGCGACCACTGAAGGAGGCGGTGTCTGTGACCGAGCATAATCGCCCTTGAGGCGAGGCAGCGGGAGGCAGGAGGCACGGGTGGCGGAGGTGCAGCAAGAGCTCAGGCTCTCATGGAAAAACATGAGGGTTTGGGCGCGACTCAAAAGACGAGTCAGAGCTTGCATCGGCTCTTGAGAGTGCCAAAGCCGCTAAGGCGAAGCCCTAAGGCCCTCTGAGGAGTCGAGGATTTGAAGAAAATAGCAGCGGGTAAGGCATTTTTCATGCAAAGCAAGCATGTGAATGTCAATTACCTATTACTTACCGGTCGGAGCTCTCGGGGCGTTCATGGATCTGCCTGCAGCGTGTCGAGATCTGCCGCTTTCTACCGGGCGAGGAGGGGGCTCGGCGGAGAAGGTCTTGGTCTCGGTATGATGAGGCGGACATCCAGTGCTTATAGCGACCAGGTGAAGCAGCTGGTCAAGCTCCACAAGGTAGCGAGCAGGCCATGAAGGGCCTCATAGTTGTTTGTGGCCCAAGGAGGCCATGCACAGGAGCTACTTGGCTGGTCTTGGGTGGTGGGCCAGCGTGTCCACAGGTTGAGGTCGTCAAGCACTCCTTTGCATTGAAGGTGCCGTTGGGCCTTGCCGTGCAAAAGTGCACTAGGGCAGGATGGAATGAAAGAAGCTTGACAGACCTTACCGCCCGGTAGGCAAAGGAGTATCGTCGCCCGAAATGTATTATAAGAGTGTCTGAAGGGTGCCGCATGATTGCGGGTGAGTGCTCAAAGATGTAATATTTAAGTAGACTCGCATTTTGTTATCTGTCGCTGAAAACTTTGTTCATATCGCTAAGCAGCAGCTTGTTAATTTAAAAGATTACCTTACATGCGGCTGTTTATCAAATCGAGAGATGGCAAGTCGTAAACTTCAGCCCCCATGCCACTAGTCTTTGGGGTGTTGGGATAAACTTGGCGCTCTTGTTCCCATGTTTGGGTCCATCTAGGGGCGCTCAACACAACAAATGAGGCATGACGGACTTATAATGCTTGAACACTCTCCTTAGCCATAGAATTCTATAATTTTAAATTTGGTGAAGCCCCTAGTGTTGGAAGACCGAGTTTGAGGCGCTATCACGCTGGGCAGACGAAGCCGGTTCCTCGCTCTAAGCGGCATAAGTCTTTAGGGACTCGAAAAAACCTCTCGAGCAGCGACCAGCTCTCGCCTTATCATGTGATCAGTTTAGCTTTCTCCAGGCGCTCGCCCAGCTCAGCCGAGGCGCAATCGCGATGGTTCTCCGGTGCTACCTTAGCGATACAGCGGGCGTAAGGTACCAAAACATGGGGCAGGCAAACCCAACTATTGACCCAAGACATGATTGAACCGATGCATATAATGCTATAAGTTTGGGGTGCCGCACTTGTGAAAGTGTTAGGACTTATCACACCATAATGTGGGAACTTAAGACCCTGGTGTATTTAGCCGTGCAAAGTGTGCGGATGCAACATGTCATAAATGAACATATATAAGAACAAAATGCAATTATAAGCAAAAAGCGATGCATTGTTTATTCGAAATCTGCCATGAATGCGAGAATGATACAAATAGTCACGGTAAGCAAGGATTGGACTTTTAGACATGTCCCCCCTCGAGGGTAGGCTGCGGAATGGTGTATTAAGCAGATTTAATGCTCGTAATGGAGACCACTGAGTGTTAAATCGTAGCCTTTCTCCTTCACTGGCTGTTGCATCGTGAGTTGGCGGAGTCTCTTGCGGACGGGGCCCTCAGTGAGCGGAGTCTGTGGGTAGAAAAAAAGAAAAAAAAAAAAAGCGACACACTTAGGAGCCCTGGTGTGGTTGAGCCGCACTCTGGGCTGTCGTGGTCGTGCCCTCCCCTATGCCCATGGTATCTCGGGCGTAATGATGTCTGCGAAGGACTAGTCTTACAATTATGCAAGGGCTGGGGTTGGGGTCGCATTACTCTGGCGATGCTCGGAATGTGCAGGTGGTCTTGTTGTAGGTTACTCCGGTAGCGTTTGGCCGTGTCCGATTAAACAACGGCGGACTCGAAAATTACCTTAGAGGCTGCTCTGTGCTTCCTGCTGCGAGAGCCTTGTGTGTTCCTCCGTTCGGAGGGCGTTCGATGTTCCATTGACCGTGATGACTCCTCGAGGGCCTAGCATCTTGAGCTTGAGGTATCGTAGTCGGCACGCGTTGAACTTTACCAAGCGGTTAGTGCGAAGCGAGCATGATAGCCGCTCTGAGCAGGACTATATTGAAGATTAACTCCTTGCTTGGAAGTTATCAGGGATCGAAGACCACTTCGGTGTAACGAGCACTGTACAATTGGCCTCTGCACTGGTATAGCGCCTTTGAGGTCGTCTTTGTGGGTTTAATCCTTGAAGGGTCTATGCCCATCTTGCGCACTATATCGATAAAGCAGGTTCAGGCTGCTTGCCGCCGTCCATCGAGGACTCTAGTGAGGTGAAATCCATGGGCGATTGGGTCTAAAACCAATGCGGCGAATCCACCATGGCGGATCTTGGTGGGGTGGCCCTTTGATCAAAAGTGATCAGGCGGGAGGACCATGGGTTGAACTTTAGGCGGTGGCTCCATCAGCGTATCGTCCTTGAGTGCCGCTTCTGCTCCCTCTTGGGTATGTGAGTTGCGTATGTCATGTTCACCGTCCGCACTTGTGAAACCTTCATCCTCTATTTTTCAGCGGTCGGGTCTCTTCCTCGTCATCGCTATACAGCCCCTTGTCATTGTCTTGACAATTAACTTGCCTACCTTAAATACCCAACAATCCCTGTTGGTGTGATTAGCTGGCTTTTGAAGTGCCATGTATCGCAGAAGCGGTCGAGTATTCGGTCCAAATTGGAAGGGCGGAGTAGTTCTTTTGAATGGTTTTCGGTGACGGGTTTAGAACCTCTGAATCCGGCATTGGCTGCCGTATCCTCGGTGTTATCACCGTTAACGTGGCATTTGTTTTTTGTTGCGGCGACACGCCATTGCGGTCCTTGGTATCGGACTGCGAAATTTTCTTTGAGGTTATTCTTGCGGGCTGGCAGCTGTCCTCTCCATGTGAAGCGGGTCATGAGTGATGTGAGGATGCCATGGATTTGGCTTTTCCTATCCTAGGTGCAGACCAGCCACTCGTCGCGGATGTTATGTTTGAAGGCTGCGAGGGCCTCGCATCCGGACGGTCGATGATTTGGTTTTCTTTGTTAGAACCGTGCCCAGAACTATCGGCGATTCGTCTGGCTGCTGAATTATGTGGCTTAGGTCATGGCGTCTGGTGAGTCGCACATATGTGCCACTGGAAGTTGTCGGGAATCGCGGCTTCGGTCTTCCCCACCAATTGATTCTGGCGGCAAGCTGTTAAGCCAATGCCGAGCTGGTCCTTTAAGCAGAGTGGGAGATATTTGATGGTGTGAAGATCGTCACCGCGGGCCATGTGGATATGAAGGAGATAGTCTTGATCCAAACCGCGAGTCTGTTGTGCCATTGTAGGATTCGATGTTCACGGGTTTAAACCCTTGAGGATTTGATGATCCATTACTTCATCTGTGAAGCATCTTTGGGTGTCTTGGCGCCTCTATATTGGGCTATATCACGGCGTAGCTCGAGCGAGCTTTGTCTCTTGTGTTCGGCCAGGCGGACTTGCTATGTCGGTCTGACGGTTGTCGTCGCGTGCTATGGGCGCCCACACGATCCGTAGATCGATCTTGATTGTCTTGCCTTATCCTCAATATGTCTTGCAAGTCGGGGCGTTCCCAGTGGCCTTGTGCTTTTCGGCGATCTTTGAGTGCGATTCTAGTGGAGGCCTAAAGGCCTCTCTACTCTGCGGCCACGAGGTGGTCGGTCGGTATATTGTGCTCTGGTGATGCAGGTTTATATGCCTCCTCCTCTAATCGGAGGAGCAACTTGCGTTTAGGGTAGCTTTTGGAGGGTGTTGAGTTCATACTCTTGACGCAAGGACTTGATCCATCTGTCGCTAGCGAGTCTTGATCAGCTCTAAGCATTCTGCTTTTCTTTAGGCTGTTAAATGCGTGCCATAAGCATGCATTTGAAACACTCTTGTTCGGCGGGATCCTCGGGCACGAGAATTCGTCGTCGTCAAACTTGCCTCGTCTCGGAGGAGGCATGTAATTATCATCCTCTACCTCTTAAATGCCGCTCTCTCATGAGGCTGGCTTCTCCGTCCTCTGTCTTGAATCTTCTTTGGAGGGGTTGTCTTTAGCACTCTCTGGGGTGTTATTATCCCGGTGCGGAATCTCCATTCTTGCTATGGCGGGATTTAGGCGGCTTGTTGCAGCGCGATGCTTGGGCTGTTTCTTGGAGAATCTGCCTCCGCTGCTTCTTCGCCATTCCATCCTTTGGGATGTCCACCATGTATATGTCGTATGTGAGGTGGTCTTCGGTGCCCGTGGCGCTGGTTCTTGGTTGTCTCCGGCATCATCGTCCATACCGTCGATGTCTTGAGTCGTAGTCTAGCATGTCGGTTAGATTGTCGGCAGTGGCTACAAAGTGGGTGGTGGGTGGGTTTTGAATTTCTTAAGTCGTCCGCATCCCAACCATCGACACTTAATTCAGCCAGGGCTCTCGATAGCGAGAGACATCTTAGTGAATTCAGAATGTCGCCAAAAGGTGAGTGTTGAAAGATGTCCATGGAGGTGAACTCCTTGATCGATGCCCAATCGGATTCGATTGGAGGCGCGAGGAGGTTGAGTCAGCGAGTCCGGCACCTCGGAGTCACAAGCATTGCAAGGGACAAGGTCGTGTCGGCTCCATCACCATAGAGTTGCAGCCCGGCGGTGTCTAGCCACCGTCCTCGGTCTGCTTGATCGGCTCGAATTAGGATCGAGGCGGACTCATGTCGCGGCCTCGAGGCTTGTGAGCGGCAGTGAGCTCGATCATGCCCATCGAGGCAGTCTTGGCACGCTCGGCGTGGCTCGAATCCATTGAAGATCAAGTCTCCGCGGATGTCGGCCGTGAAGTTTAGGCTTCAAATCGACTGATGGCGGGCGTAGCTTCGATCTGCTCGGATGGCCAGCGAATTGGCCCATGATGCAAATCCGCCAAATCTGAAGATCTGTCAGGGAAAAAGTCTCACCATCATTGCGTCGTTGTTGCGATCAAAGAGCCATCAAGCCTATCGGTGGCGACACGGAGGAACTCTCAATGAAAGCACCAACGTCGATTGTCAAAACCGGCGGATCTCGGGTAGGGGTCCCGAACTGTGCGTCTAGGCGGATGATAACGAGGAGACAAGGGCACGATGTTTTTACCCAGTTGGGCCCTCTCGATGGAGGTAAACCCTACTCCTTCTTGATTAATATTGATGATATGGGTAGTACGAGTGGATCTACCACGAGATCAAGGAGGCTAAACCTAGAAGCTAGCCTATGGTATGATTGTTGTTGTGTTTGTTGTCCTACGGACTAAAACCCTCCGGTTTATATAGACAACGGAGAGGGCTAGGGTTACACAGAGTCGGTTACAATGGTAGGAGATCTACATATCCGTATTGCCAAGCTTGCCTTCCACACCAAGGAAAGTCCCATCCGGACATGGGACGAAGTCTTCAATCTTGTTTCGTCATAGTCTTGGAGTCCGGCCGATGATGATAGTCCGGCTATCTGGACACCCACTAGTCCAGGACTCCCTCAACGGCCTCCTCGTATGCCAGCAGGAAAGCCAGCGGGTCCGCTGCCTTTGTCATAGTCTGGCGGCATCTCAGCTTGAACATGCTGACCACTTTACTGCCGCAAGGTGGGGGCCATGGCTCGAGCCTCTGTCCCAGTCTTGGCACCGTTCAGCGGAAGCCAGGCGTGATGCCCGCCATGAGGCAAAGCGTGGTGTTGGTGGAGGCGGGTTCGGCGAAAGAAAACTCGGCACCCCCTACTGGCCAAATGTTGGATATTGGGTTCAGCAAAACCCTTAAGGTTTAAACAGGAGTGCGCCTTTGTCGGTGTTCTGGAGCAGGGGTCCCAGGACTTGCACTGCATGTGGCTGGCGTGGCTCAAGTGGGGGCGCAGTGCAGCCCAGCTTCATCATCTCAAGCTCAAGACCCTCGTGAGAGCCAAGCCTTGCAGGGCGGACTGACAGGAAGCTTCCTCGGGAGCAGCCTCATCGAGGCGGGCTTGCGGTAGCGGAGAGATCAAGGCGAGGGTACCTCGTGAGGTGCCGTGGTATGAGCCATGACAATCAAGACCGGCGGGCGCCGAGGCGCGCCCGGCTGTCTGATTCCTTGTTTCCCCTTGATTGCAAAGGGGCAAGCACATGCCAAGGCATCGGGCAAAGGTTACCGTTTGATGCAACAAGACCAAGACCTGCGGAGGCAGCAGGATGGAGGTCGCGTGGAGCCGGGCGGCGTCACCACGAGTCTTTGGCGGTCGAGACCAACTTTAGTCAAGATAAGTGTACTAGATGTTCCCCTTCAAAATGGCCAATTGTTGGCGCCCTTCCGCTCAATATTTGGGAAGAGGCCGGGGCCTCCCTCTATAAATAGAGCTAGCCACCACGAGTGGCGACACCAGAGGCGGACAAGATTTACGTAGGCTAGAGAGAAAGAGATGGCGACTAAAGCTGGCCCAGCGGTTCATCGCACCAGCTCAAGAACAGCCCCTCATGAGGCTGTTCTCCCCTTATGTGTTCATCATCAGCCCCAGGCAATCCACCACACCACACCTTTGGGTAGGGTATTACACCACAATGGTGGGCTGAACGATATAAACCTCGTGTCCCTTGTGTGTTCTTCTTTCTAGCCTAGATTCTTTGCGAGGCTTCTAGATGTGAGTTGGTAGGGAAAGATCTTCGTGCGCACCCAGTTGAACCTCAAAGTCTGCGGAACCCGTAATCTAACATTTGGCGCGCCCGGTAGGGGTGTGCGGAATCCTTCTTCCACCGCCTCGTTTCGTCGTCCCTCGCGCCCCATGTCGGCCTTCGCCGAGCCAGCGCCGGCGTCGGGCTGCTCTCGCCGCCGAGTCGCCCGAGCAGCTCCGTCGGCGGAGTGCCCCGTCATTCCCGTAAATGCTGCTGCCGCCGCCGCCGGCGGCGAGAATGGCAACAAGCGTCGTTCTGCATCCTTGGTCTTGGCGGGAAAGCCGCATCGCCACCCGTCGTGACTCCGGCGGTTCGTGCGTCCCGCGCGGTCGCGCCCCATGGGCGTGCCCGCGTTGCTCTGCACGTGAGCTCCTGCACTACCGTCCGTCAGCGACCTCTATGGCGAGTGGCTCGCTTCGCATCACCGAGCTTGTCGGCGCCCGAAGGCTCCCTGCGCCATCCCTTCGGTGCCTCGCCCTCCGTCCTGCGCGGGGCGCGAATCGAAGTGCCTCCGCCACCTCCTCCTCAAGAAAAGCGCCATGGCTGCAAAGCGCGCAACCCGGGCGAGATCCACCGTGTCCCGGCGCCCACCGCGACAAGAAAGAGCAGCCAAGAAATCCCTCGTCCCCAAGAAGGTGCTCGTGTGCTCCGGCACCGGTGTGCCACAGCGCATCCTGCACCACCACGTCAAGACCCAGCTGCTCTAAGCGGTGGTGCAGAGAATCCCGAGGCAAGCCCGCATCGTGAGAGCTCCTGTGGCCCTCTGAGCTGCAGCGCCTTCACCACCGAGCTCTGCAGTGTCACATGGCTAAGCAAGTTCAAACCTGACCTGCCTCCTCGCTCTGATGGCCTTTGCCGACCCAGCGGAGTTCCTACAGCTCTATGAGCTGGGCATCGAAAGCCGCCAGCAGGGGCAAGAAGGTCATGGCGAACTGGTTTCCCATGGCGCTCAAGGATGGTGTCACTTTTGGCTCTTGAACACTGCCTCGGCACGATCTCTTCTTGGGGCGAGATGCGCTTTTCAGCCGTCGCCAACTTCTAAGGCACTCATGACCGGCCCCGGCCATGGCGACCTGCGCGCATCAAGCAACAACCAGGAGACCTGCGGAAGTACATCTAAGCGCTTCAACAGCGCCCGCCTCAAGATCCGCGGGGGTGACTAAGGAGGCCATCATCTCAGCCTTCTCCGATGGTATCGCGTGACATCAAGATGAAAGAAGGAGCTAGCGATCCACGAAGACATGTGCGTCTCTGGAGCTGTTCAACTTGGCGACCAAGTGCACTAGGGCTGAGAAGGCGCCTCTCCTCCTCGAGCCCCGATTGCTGATCCGGAAGAAGAAGCCCAAGATCAGGGCGTGAAAGCGCAAAAGGCGGTTGTCCTCGCGGTGAGCAGACACCAGCGGCGAGGATCAGCGAGTCATCAAGGGTAGCGATGCTGCGTGTACCACGACCTCCCACTGACAACACCAGCGAATGCCAAGAACTCAGGGCTGTGCGAGATGGGCGTGTCGGCCCGGCCTCGGCGCAGCGCAGGGGCTATGGCGAGCGGGAGGAAGAGGTGGAGGGCGATGGGAATCCGTGGCCCTCGCCAAGGGTGGCATGACCGACCTCGCAAGGACCGCTGGCAGGACCAGCCTCACGAGGGAGGTTGCAGGGATCAGCCTCGTGAGGACTGCCCGCAAGGCAACATAGGCCTCCCTCCTCTGCCACCACAGCCGAGGAGGAATGAAGACCATCATCAGGACGAGGGGGTTGGGGGCTTCTAGGAGCCTCGCGCAGTTACTTGCATCTGGGCGGCGCCCGGGCCCAGACCCCTCATCGCATCTTCAAGCGGTTTGCTCATGAGGTGAATGCAGTCCTCCCAAGCTTGAGGCCACGCACCCTCTCGGGTGGTCCAATTGCGCTATCACGTTCAACTTAGTAGATCATCTCTAGTCTTGTGACAACAGCGGTGTCCTCCCAATGCTTTGTTCCCCGGTCATCGACAGCGTGCAAGTCACGGGACCCTCATTGATGGGGGCAGGACTCAACATCCTGTCCATCGAGGCGTTGACAATCTCCAAGTGCCATATGATCAGCTTGACCGACCAAATCTTTCTCGGGAGTCAGCGATGTTTCCCTTTGTTCGATAGGGCAGGTTAGCCTTCTGTCACCTTTGGGTAGCGCAACAACTACTGCCTTGAGCTCATTGAGTTCGGCGTCGCCCACATTCTCCTGCCATACAATGCCATCCTCGGGTACCCAGCCTGGCCAAGTTCATGGCAGTGACTCACCATAGCTACAATGTCCTCAAGATGCTAGGAAGCGGTGGAGTCATCACAGTCCCTGTGAAGAAAAGGATCGATGTGTTCTCTTGGCGTGCCTTCCGGACGCGGCAATGAAGGCCGGATCACGGGGCGGGAACCTTCGAGTAGTCCCTAAGAAGAAGACTTCACAGCCCAAACCTTGAGGCGAGGCACCTCCAGGCGTCGCGTGCGGATCGCGACCAGCTCAGGCGCCACCCTCTGTCGCATAGGAAGGCGCGCCCGGTGCCTCCTCGGGCAGGCTCGGGGCTCTCCCTCGAGGGCCACCGACTTTGCCAAGGTCCTGAGGCGCTTGGGCACCACTGGAGGTGTGCTTCAAAGCACGTTTAGCTCAGGGAAGGTATGAGGCAAGGAGGGCCAAACCATCGGGAGTTCATCATAAGAAGCAATCGGGGCTGCGAGAGTCAAGAGTCATGTCTGGCGGCTGCCCCTTTACTGCCCGTAGCCCCTGTAGGATCGGAAGTATGTCTAGAGGGGGTGATTAGACTACTTGACAACTTAAAAACTTGGCCTTTTGATTGGAGTAGATTCTTAGCAAGTTCACAATGATAACCAAGTCAAGTATCACCCTACACATGCAATTCTAGAGTTGTGGCAGCGGAAAGTAAATTGCATGTATAGTAAATGAGAGGTGGAGAAGAGCAAGCGCAATTTGGAACACGGAGATTTTTCTCGTGGTTCCGATAGGTGGTGCTATCGTCAATCACGTTGATGGAGACTTCAACCCACGGAGGTAATGGCTGCTGTGAGTCCACGGAGGCTCCACCCACGAAGGGTCCACGAAGAAGCAACCTTGTCTATGCCATCATGGCTTCGCCCACGGAGGACTAGCCTTACTCGGGGTAGATCTTCACAGTAAGCGATCTCCTTGCCCTTACAAACTCCTTGGTTCAACTCCACATCATGCGGAGGCTCCCAAGTGACACCTAACCAATCTAGGAGGCACCACCCTCCAAAAGGTAATAGATGGTGTTGGTGATGATGAACTCCTTGCTCTTGTGCTTCAAATGATAATCTCCCCAACACTCAACTCTCCTCACTGATTTGGCTGTGGTGGAGGAAGGATTGAGTGGAAAGCAACTTGGGAAGGCTAGAAATCAAGTTTCATATGGTGGGAGTGGAGCAACTTGATCTCAACACAAGGGTAGGTAGTTTTCTTCTCGAAATGTAAGGTAGGAGTGGTAGTTCTTTCGATGGCTCTCTCCACGAATGAAGAGGAGGTGGAGGGTATTTATAGCCTCCACACAAAATCCAACCGTTACACACATTTGACCAATCTCGGTCGGACCGAAGTTGACAACTCGGTGAGACCGAAAGTTCAAATCTTGTGAGCGTTGGGATTTTCAGTGGGACCGAAAATACAATCTCGGTTAGTCGATTCTTCCAAAGTCTAGGGTTTGCCAATCTCGGTGGGACCGACTTTCTCATCTCGGTGACACCGATTTGAGTCTGAAGGATTCTGAAGCTTGCAACACCAATTCGGTATGACCGAGTTTGGAATCGGAAAATCCGAGAATCTTAGGGTTTGGCTATATGGTGAGGTGGTTCATCTCGGTGTGGTGAGTTTGGAATCGGTGGGACCGAGATTACTTATGGGTTTATGTTGGAATGAAAGATTGCTGATAGTTTGAGAGATAAATCACTAAGCACTTTGAGCAACGGATCATCATCATAACCTCATCCCTTTTAATAGTATTGGCTTTCCTATGGACTCAATGTGATCTTGGATCACTAAACCAAAAATGGAGTCTTGAGCTTTTTGCCAATGTTTTCCTTAGCATTTTGAGGGTCCACATCATCGGTCATTGCCATACCCATATCTTGAACTTTCTGAAATATTCTCAAGAAATGATTAGTTCAATGATATATATGTTGTTATTAATTACCAAAACCACCGGGGATTAGTTGCACTTTCAATCTCCCCTTTTTGGTAATTGATGACAACATATAGATCAAAACCGACAAATGATATAATCAATGAATAACATAAATAAGCTTTGAGAAGTATGTGATAAGCAAGAGCTCCCCTAAATTTGTGCATTATTTAAGATTTGCGTTTGAATGCAAATGCACAATCGATTAGGATCATGGGTTACTCTTCCATGTCACATACATCTTGGTGGAAGCGCACAAAATGATAAGAATGAATAACATGCACCCAATCACCAAGACATGAGTAAATGATCATACAAGATATGAATGGAATATGATAAGCATCAAGCACACATTAAGCACAGTATGATCAAGCACTCATCAAGATCGAAACAAACGTAGTATCAAACACGAAATGTCTCAAAGAACTCAAAAGTATCTCAAGGAAAACCATAAGCGAAAGAGCAAAAGCAGAGCACTCTCTCTCGAAGCCCTATGATCTATACAATTTCTCCCCTTTGGCAACAAGTTACCAAAAAGTTCGAAAGGTATAGAGCTAATCGTCACTCGGGACTCTGTTGGCGGCTCTGTCTGCGTCGATGGAGTGGAGATAGCTGCATCTGCAGCTTCTGCTGAAGTCTGTGGAGCTGGAGGAGTGAATCTTGGGCTGGTCTTTGGGCCAGCGGAGCTGTAGGAGGTCTTGATGTAGTAGCCACAGGGTGCATCACGGGAATAGCGGTGATCTGGGCTTTGTGGAGCCCTGCGGGCTGCTCATAGTCATCTGGACCATATCACCTTCCATCTCTCTCATGAGTTCTGCCTTCTCCCTCTTAGCTTCCTCGATGTCGCCTCAAGCTTGTTGGCGGTGACTGCACTTGATCGACAGCGTCGAGCATGGAACTTATCTTCAACGATCCTCTCAAGGCTCTCTGAGGCGCACTATCTTTTGGCGTAGCTCAATTCTCTGAGTGGCTTCAGAAGTTGTTACGCAGCGCTCTTGGGCTTCTTCTTGCTTCCTTCTCGGCTTTAGCTTGTTTGGCAACCGGACTTAGCATGTCCTTGACGGATGTGGGAGCATCCATGATCATCACAATCTCGTTATCTTCGTGTTCGGGCTGCAATGGCAAGTGGGGTCTATCCAACGGTAGGTGTCCGTGCCAAACTTGGCATTGATGAGCATCTGAATATGCGGAGCAAACCCCACGACCTCTTACAGTGCTGCTGCTTTGTCCTCTTGATAGTCTCTACTATCGGGTCCATCACCTTAAAGGTGTCTTGATCTAGAATGTGCAGCATGTTGATAGAATACCCTCTTATCATGCGGTGGTCTCGACTTGGGCATCAAAGTATGCCTCGAGAATGGTATTGGTGGTTGGGAGACCTGCACGAAGATAATAAATGAACCAAGCTTCCATATCTCTACATCCTTCTCGGTACCTCATTGTACATGTTCCTCATTGACTCGTGATTCTTCTTTGGAATGCCATAGACATCAATGTCATCTTCCCTTGAGGCTGGTGCATTCAACAGCGCTCTCCATTCCTCAACAGTTGAATGGAATCTACGCCCATACATCATCCATACAATTACGCCATCTGGATAAAAGTGTGCGGTGGCATAGAAGCGCATGATCATCTCATCATTCCAAGCGATCAACCGACCAACAAACTCTGCAATCCCAAGCGGTGAAGCTTTCATGCACATGTGGGAAGTAGTCTCTGTGCTCTTCACTATCGATGTAATCCCGGTCTACATATCTGGTGTCGGCAACAATTGGCTTCTTATCCATGAGCCTTTGTCTCATAAAAGTCTTGTTGCTCTCTAGTGTGGAATCTTGGGTCAGCTCTTTGTTCTTCTCACTGGTGGCATATGGATCAACTTGCCTCCATAGCTTTGAGACCTTTGTCCTTTCTCTCCTTCATATTTTCGCTCGAGGATGAGCATCATTATGAGCCAGCAATTTACATGCGAGCTTGAGCAAAACATGTGCCTCTTCATCAGATTCTGCGGTGGCACATTGTCCTTCTTCTTCTCTGAAGCGGTATGTTCCTCACAGTCTTCTTTGGCTTGGCGGCAGGTTTGGCTTGGGCTGCCTTTGCTTGAGCTGATGGCTTAGCTTTTGTGGGTGCTCACCTTACGATGGCATCTCCATCAACACATACGAGGAGGCTGAGGTGCTTCCTCATCAGAATCATCATCATCGACTTCTTCATGAACTAGCCTCTTCCTCTTGGAAGTTTTCTTGATCTTCTTTGGAGGTTTCTTCTTCCATCTTGAGCTTACGTACAGTGATGGATTTCTTCACCTTCTTGGTGCCTTTCTTTGTTGTTTCCCTTGATAGCCCTTGGCAACCACTTGCCTTTTGGCTTAGAAGTTATCTCCTCATCTGCAACAAAGTCTGAATCCTCCTCATCGAATTCCTCTTCCTCCTGGCCACAGTGGCATTTGAGCGATCCACTTGGAGTGCTCCTCTCTCCATCATCTGAAAAACTGCTTATACGGACTTGTCCTTGCCTCTGGAATCTCAGCGGCAATTCGGACCTGTTACATTGTCACTTCCATCGAGACATGGTGACAACACTGTGAATAGAATAGGTATAGGCAGAATAGAAGAGTTATCACAAAGCTGCGAGAGGATTTTGCAAAAGAATGAGTTCAAACTTTAGTTTTAGGTTTTCACAGAATACATGTCGGTCGACCGAGTCTATAAATTCGGTGAAGCGAAGTGTCTAAACAGACCACATACACCACTTTCGGTTGGACGAAATGGGTTTCAGTCTAGCCGAGACACTAGGGTTTCACTAAATCTTCACTTGGTCTTACCGATTTGCACAACTTCGGTTTCACGAAAAGTGCGGTCAATGACGAGGCCGTCGGTCGATCGAAAATGTAGAATCGGTCACACGAGATGTGTTGGTGAAACCTAACCCTAAAATTTTCACTCGAATTTTGTTCTATGATCTAAGCAATTTGGATAGAAGGATTTCAATCTTGGCAAGAAACTTGACAACACCTAACGTGCATTGAATCAGCGTTTGGAGCACGAGAGGATGAAACTCACCCAATGCGGTGGAGCTTCACTCTGGCGGCTGGCGCGATGAGAAAAGACCGTTGGCGATGGAGACCATGGCGGCGCCTGGTGGCGGAGGCGATCCGGAGACCAAAGCGGCGGCGAAAGGTTTGAGGCGGGCGTTTGAAGAAGTAATCAGCGCTCTGTCCTCGGGTATATATACCCTTGGTGTCGGTGGGACCGAGTTGGAAAACTTCGGTGGGACCGAGATAGCTAGCTGCGTGCGATTACACACTTGATCACGCCGAAATTTACAACTTCGGTTTCACCGAGTGAAAACCTAGATCAATCAAGTGATTTGATCATCGATTTGAGTATATCGGTTTGACGAAAGTACTTAGAAGGTTTTGGAAGTTAGGCTTTTGACGGATCGGTGGCTCAGTGCTCCTCACTCGGTCTGTCGAAAAAGTCTTGTTCAAGTTTGTGATATAAGCATGAATAGAGTTTGAGACAAGAAAGCATAGATAGCTAGGGGAGGAACTTAGGCATTCTTGTCCATCCATTTGGTCGAAAAAAAAATCCAAAGACCAAAGCAACAAATGGATGTCCTCGAATGGATAAAATCATGCATCAACATGCTCACACAATAAGATAGCAAATGAAATATGTGTCAAACATGCACAAACAAAACACTTAGCAACTAGCACACAATTTGGCGATGACTAGGTCATCTATATATGAGTATATTGACTTAGGAGTCAAATGAGAACATTTGATCATAGGTCATACTCATCGTTTAAGCACAAGTGGGGTTACCACTTTTCCATAAAGCATTAATGTGTTCACATCATTAGAAGATGCTTTGGCTCATTTCTTTAGAGCAAAGCTCCCCTTGATGTGAGAACCCTTTTAAAGGTCAAACTAACCTTGGGTTGTCGTTGAAGACTTCATGTAGATGTTGAAGATGTGGATGCTCAATGTTGATGAAGATCATCAAGAGTTGGGAGCAATCCTTTGGATTGGGCACTTTCAATACCTACATGGGTTAGTCCCACAAGGAACAAACAAGGATATCCATGGACATAGATTGAAGTTCACAATAGATGATGTCCATGAAAGCAATGATTACCTTGTCCTTGACTTACCAACATGAGGGTTTGTGACTCCATGAACTAGTGCAAGATGTGGAAGTTGATTGCACAAGTCCTTGCCAAAATGAATGTGAGTGAAGTATATTGGCGGAGTCACCCTCAAGAACTCTCTAGTTCTTCTTCTTCGGGATCCACATCATCTTGATGGGAATCCTTGGGGTAGTAGTTGAGCTTGTCGAAGTAGAACTTGAAGTTGCCTTGGGAACCCACTTGACCATGGCCTTGGGTGCTTCAATGAATGCATCAATCTCCTCTTGAAGCTTGTCCTTGCCTTTTAGCTTGTGGTCTTGTGGTGGAAGGTCATCTTGAGCTTGTTCCACATTGGAAGAAGTAGGTTCATACTTCTCCTCTTGAGAAACAAACTTTGGAGTGGGATATTGACCTTCTTCCCATTCAACACCCTCGGCGTTGAACTTTCGCTCAAAACCAATTCCTTGATTCTTCGGTGTCTTCCTTGCTTGCGAACAATTTCCTCAAAGCTCTTGCTTCGGCAAGACTCTTGTAGACACCTTTCTCTATAATCCCTTTCAATAGACTATTTTCTTGCTCAAGTGAAACTTGGCTTGAAACATTGTTAGTGGAATCAAGAGAATTACTAGAAGTAACAACATTTGATTTAGCATGATTATTGTTACTACTAGATGAAGAATTTTCTTATGCTTGTCATGCTTAGTTTTGATAGGTGGCAAGAAATTAGACAAGAGAAGTCGTTTGGCAAGATATGAAGAACTCTTCTTTCGAAGATCGTCATTGATAGCTTTTAGAAACTCATGTTCTTGCTCTAGATTGAGCTTCTCGAAGCGTAGCTTCTCATGAGATCTTAGGAGCTCTCTATGATCTTCTTGAGTTGTTTCATGAGCTAACTTAAGAGTGTTTAGTTCTTTAGTTAGGCGCTCAATCTCCTTCATAGCATTGTCATTCGACTCTTCTCGACTATAAAGACTACTAGCATGTTCATCATTACTAAGCTCACTAGATTTATCATGTAAAAGCTCATCTTCACCAAGCAAGTCATCCTCATCACTATCAAAGTCAATAAACTCAGGATGTGATACCTTGGGGCCTTTTGCCATGAAGCATCTTCCAATTCCCTCATTTGGTGAATCAAATATGTCATAGGAGTTGGAGTTGGAGGACACGAGAGCAAGACCGGCAACACCTTCATCTTGGTGTATTGGAGTTGGAGTGATAGCTTCTTTCGGAGTGATTGCCGGGTCGGGCGGAAACCCATTCACCAACATGAGCTTGATGTTTTCTTCTTGTGTAGCTCCTTGATGACTTGTCTTTCCTTTCCGAATCCTTGCTTCTCGAGAGGATCTTCGTTCATAACGATCATCTCTACTCCTTCTCTCTTTTCGGCGACTCTTCTCTTGAGCTTCTTCTTCTTGGAATTCTTCTCTTCTCTTGTGGGAGTCGAACACTCATTTGAGTAGTGTCGGGTCTTCCACAATTATAGCAGATTTCGATCACGACTAGAAGATCTCTTTTCATCATATGATCTAGACTTTGAGCTTCTTTCCTTGCTTCTACTCTTGTAGAATTTGTTGAAGTTCTTCACCATTAGGCTTATCTCTTCATTGGAAACTAGCTTGTCACTTGAGGTTGTGGGAGCTTCAAGCTGCAGCTTTGTAAGCACCACTTGACTTGTTGTGAAGCTCTTCCTTATCTTTAAGTGTCATCTCATGAGCAACAATTCTTCCAATGACTTGGTAGGCTTGAGATCTTTGTAGTTTGGCATCATTTGGATCAAAGTGCACGGTGTCATACTTTCCATCCAAAGCTCGAGAATCTTCTTGATGATGAATCGATTCGGTCATTTCTTCACTTCCTAAGCCTGCCATCTCATTGGTGATGAGAGCAAGCCTAGAGTACATTTCAGCGACTCCTTCACCTTCCTTCATCTTGAACTTGTCAAGTGACCTTGAAGAACATCTAGCTTTGATTCCTTCACGGACTCGGTACCTTCGTGCATTTCGACCAAAGTATCCCAAATCTCTTTTGCATTCTCAAGGCGGCTGATCTTGTTGAACTCCTCGGGACACAAAGCATTGAAGAGAATGTCACAAGCTTGAGCATTGTTACGTAACATCCATAACTCATCCGCTGTAACCGCGATCCGGAACTTTTCCTTCTCGAAGAACTCACCTTGCAAGCCAACACAAATAATGCCCCATGCGGCGGGGTTATGTCAGAATATGCATTTTCATTTTATGCTTCCAACTAGCAAAATTTGAACCATCAAAGTAAGGACCTCTCTGAAATTACCCTCACTAGGCGCCATACTCTCCTAGGTTGTGAAACCAAGCTTATGGAGTCAATGCAATGAAACCAATCAATGGAGACCAAAGCTCGATACCACTTGTAGGATCGGAAGTATGTCTAGAGGGGGTGATTAGACTACTTGACAACTTAAAAACTTGGCCTTTTGATTGGAGTAGATTCTTAGCAAGTTCACAATGATAACCAAGTCAAGTATCACCCTACACATGCAATTCTAGAGTTGTGGCAGCGGAAAGTAAATTGCGTATAGTAAATGAGAGGTGGAGAAAAGCAAGCGCAATTTGGAACACGGAGATTTTTCTCGTGGTTCCGATAGGTGGTGCTATCGTCAATCACGTTGATGGAGACTTCAACCCACGGAGGATAGCAGCTCTTGAGAGTCCACGGAGGCTCCACCCACGAAGGGTCCACGAAGAAGCAACCTTGTCTATGCCATCATGGCTTCGCCCACGGAGGACTAGCCTTACTCGGGGTAGATCTTCACAGTAAGCGATCTCCTTGCCCTTACAAACTCCTTGGTTCAACTCCACATCATGCGGAGGCTCCCAAGTGACACCTAACCAATCTAGGAGGCACCACCCTCCAAAAGGTAATAGATGGTGTTGGTGATGATGAACTCCTTGCTCTTGTGCTTCAAATGATAATCTCCCCAACACTCAACTCTCCTCACTGATTTGGCTGTGGTGGAGGAAGGGATTGAGTGGAAAGCAACTTGGGAAGGCTAGAAATCAAGTTTCATATGGTGGGAGTGGAGCAACTTGATCTCAACACAAGGGTAGGTAGTTTTCTTCTCGAGAAATGTAAGGTAGGAGTGGTAGTTCTTTCGATGGCTCTCTCCACGAATGAAGAGGAGGTGGAGGGGTATTTATAGCCTCACACAAAATCCAACCGTTACACACATTTGACCAATCTCGGTCAGACCGAAGTTGACAACTCGGTGAGACCGAAAGTTCAAATCTTGTGAGCGTTGGGATTTTCAGTGGGACCGAAAATACAATCTCGGTTAGTCCGATTCTTCCAAAGTCTAGGGTTTGCCAATCTCGGTGGGACCGACTTTCTCATCTCGGTGACACCGATTTGAGTCTGAAGATTCTGAAGCTTGGCAACACCAATTCGGTATGACCGAGTTTGGAATCGGAAAATCCGAGAATCTTAGGGTTTGGCTATATGGCTGAGGTGGTTCATCTCGGTGTGGTGAGTTTGGAATCGGTGGGACCGAGATTACTTATGGGTTTATGTTGGAATGAAAGATTGCTGATAGTTTGAGAGATAAATCACTAAGCACTTTGAGCAACGGATCATCATCATAACCTCATCCCTTTTAATAGTATTGGCTTTCCTATGGACTCAATGTGATCTTGGATCACTAAACCAAAAATGGAGTCTTGAGCTTTTGCCAATGTTTTCCTTAGCATTTTGAGGGTCCACATCATCGGTCATTGCCATACCCATATCCTTGAACTTTCGAAATATTCTCAAGAAATGATTAGTTCAATGATATATATGTTGTTATTAATTACCAAAACCACCCGGGATTAGTTGCACTTTCACCATTTTCAGCTGGGGCGCCACAGGCTGCATCATTCCTAGGCAGCGTGGGTCCGTCACTGTGGCATGTATCCGTTTGCTTATGTTCTTTACCTACCTTGTTGGGGGCGCCCCTCGGGCTGCATTATCCCCAAGCTACTCGGGCCTGACCCAGTGGCGTTTGCTTTTTCCGCATCTATCTAAATGGATTTGCTCCTCCGTACTTAACCTGATTCCCATGATTATCATCTGCTGCCTGTCGCGGATCTATCCACTCATGCAAAGCACTTGCATGTTAAAAGGGGGGGTACCTGAGCATCGCGACTCAAGGGCCCTCTTGGCTCTCAGCCCTCACCCCTGCCTTGACCCCGGCATCGCGACTGTCATACCGGTGGCTGAGCTTGCTTGAGGGCAGGACACGAGGGCGTGAGCATTGCATTCTAACCACCTTACGAGGAACATACCATTGATAAAGGCCCAGATCCATGTGCAACCCGCCTCAAGGTAGGGCCTCGTGAGTCTTGAGCTGGATCATGGGTGCCCAGATACACCTCTCCTAGCCCTACCATGCGGCCCACGTGAGGCGAGGCGGGGCTGTACTGCCAGGGGCTCCTCCCGAAGAGCCCCCCTCCTGCACCAGATGGAAGCACCATGCTCACGCTGGTGGCGACACCTTGCCGAGGAGCGGCTATGTCCGTACACATACGGAAGCACTATGCTCCGCGCTGGTGATAAACAACTGAGAGCGGCCCATGACCGTACCAACCTCAGGGAGCCCAGAGCTCAGTGTCAGGCACCATTGCAATGCCTGCCCTCGGGAGTGCCGCACGAGGGGGTTGGACATGGGGGCTGCGCCCGGGCCACGCCCGAGCGCATGCCACCCAGCCAAGTCCCTCGAACCTGGTCATCGTGCGCCCCTTCTGGCCGGGCCAAAGTATGGCTTCGTTTGAGCGTCAAGGGGACTCTGAGCATCGCGACTTAGGAGCCTAACTAGTCACGTAGCCCCTCACTCCTTAGTCCGTCCTGGTTTACGGTCGAGGCTAGCGGTGGCTGAGTATCTGTGAGTTAAGACCTGTCGGCGTGGGGCGACAAATCCTCCTATGCCTCCCTTCCCTACTTGATGTTTGCGTGTCAAGGGGGACTCCTGAGCATCGCGACTCAACAGCCTAACTTGCCACGTAGCCCCTCACTCCTTAGTCCCGTCCTGGTTTACGGTGGGGCTAACAACTTGTTGAGGTATCTTGGGGCGGGCCACCTTAGCGTAGAACACAAGCAAATAGGAGGAAAATGCAAATTCTCACTGAATTCAAAAGCAAATATTACAGGCCATAGATTGTTTCTAAGCCAAACACAAGTTTAAACACCTCCATAAGGCATGGTGCATCTTTGCGAGGAACTGAAAGCAGGATAGAAGCATGAAGGGATCACTTTCGGTGGCGTCGCCTTTGTAGTGGAGTCATCTTGGGCGGCTCCACCTCCTGAGGCCAGTGCTGAATCATGGAACCTCCCAACAAAGCCTCATATCTTCCTTTCACAGCTCAGCTTAGCAACAGCGGCAAGGTCGCCTTGCCTTGCAGGTTCAAGCAGGCTGTGGAGGTCGGCGTTAGGGTCATGAAGGTAGGCGTGGTGAGGGCAGGCATCGGCCTTTCTGCGAAGGCAGAAGCGCGCGCCTTGGCCTCGGCCACAGGACCAAGGCCGTCGCGACATCTTCAAAACCACGGACCATGAAGGAAGCAGCTCGGCGGGGCCGTCCTCTGCACCAGCCAGCGGTTTCTCGCCGCCCTCATAAAGCGTCTTGGTAGCGGCGCAAGATTTCTCCTTGACCCTTGAAAGCCACTCGGTCCTCGGCCAAGACCTTCGCCTTGCCGTCTAGCTTGGTCCTCTACGGCTTCAGCGCTTTGCTCAGCGTCTCAACCGGCCAGCGGTCGCCGACCTCGATGTCCGGTCCCTAACAGCAACCTCCGGGCCTTCATCTTCTTCTCCTTCTCCTGGCGGCGCGGACCTCCTTAGCGAGCTTCGTCACACGAGCCTTACAACTCGTCCTCGGTGCCTTGCAGCGGCCCGGGCATCCATGGCGCTCGCCCAAAGCAGCGTCGCGAGTGGCCTTGGCACGGGAAGCGGCACTTCTCCTCGCCGGAGGCGATGCGGCTGGCTCAGCGCCCTTTCGGATGGAAGCGTCGAGCGGACCCAGCGAGCTAGCTCAAGCGCCCGGCCACGAGCGAGGTGCGCTCTCTGAGATCTTCCACAGCCGACTCGGTTTGTTGGCAGCTGGTCGGGGCGGCGGAAGCGAAGAGATGGGAGCGGCGGAATAAGCGGAGAGGACATAGCGTGATCATAGCACAGGAAGAAGAACCCCGGGCCTTAGCCACCTTGGTAGTGGCATCAAGCGCGAGCACCTCCTGGTCGGCGAGGGCCATGGGGCTGACTCCTCGCTGGGCGTCCTGCTTGGCTCGTGAGCGGCCAGGCGGGGAGGCATGAGCCTCGCTGCCTCCTTTCCCCGCAGATGAGGGGGCTGCCCTGGCAGACGAACTCACCTCAGGCAGGCCGCTGAAGCCCCCTTCAACCTTTTTGCTGCGGGTGCTAGCCTAGCCAAAAGGATGCAAACGTCAAGCCTTGGTGGCAGAAACAAAGCAAAACGCGGATCGAGCACTTGCGGTGAGTGGGTTCGCGGACTCAAGCAACCTCGGCCAAACTTGAAGCACGAGCCTATAGGCTGGGGTCAGCCTTGGGAGGCCCGGATCTGGGAGCGCGCCAGGAAGGCAGGCTGGCCTCAGACCGCCCAGGACAGGCGAGACCACAGGAGAACCAGCCCGACCTGCCCTTCCTCGGGACCAAGGAGAGTCCTCCCGCCTCGCTGGCACCAGCCTCGTTGTCGTCCGGCATGGGCGCGGAGGCGTGGGACCTGCAGAGGAAGGACTCCCGACTCCTCGCCCGATCGCCTCGAGTGAGACTCTTCTTCCTCCTCCTCTTCTTCCTCCTCACTCCCGCTGGAGTCGTCGGAGGACACGTTCACCGTCGCCAATGCCGTCAGATCCCCGGGAGCTTCCGCGGGCACCAGCCCCTCACCGTTGAAGGTGGGCATGGCATTCACCACCTACTCCCAGTCATCGTGAAGGAACAGGGGGACGGGAGCGCCCTCCGGGCTCGCCACGTCTCCCGCGACCAACGAATGGAGAGCCGCGACCAGATCTTCGTCGGCCGGGGCCTCGAGCTTAAGCGGCGGCATCTGCTTCCCCAAGCCTCCACAATGGGGCCGAGAGTGCTCCCGGAGTGGAGCCACCGGTGCTCGGGAACTCCCTCGGGGCGTAGCTCCAGTCAGCTCGCCGCCCCAAGTTGCACGGCCTCATGTCGCATTCATCCTCTTCAGCAACACCTTTGCGGCGGGGTCGTCAAGCTCCACGAGACCACGCATCAGCGGCCTTAGGCTGCCCGTAGGCAGCACCGGTCGAGTGGATCGCCCAACATCCACCATGACCCATTTGCTCGAAGCCTTTGATCCTCTTCCGGGCTTGAGATGGCATGGAGTTGGAGTATCGATAAAAGATCGCGCATGCTGATGATGTGGGTACCAAAACACTGGAGGGAAAAGTAATGGCCAGCAAGGCCTTGAGGGCCTCACTCTAGCGTGAGGCTCACAATAATAGGAGAAAATCACCGGGAGAAAAACGAGTTGGGGTGGAGGTGCATAGCTTGCAAGTTTTATTGGCGAAGAACATCAAAGAAGAACTCGGGAAAAGTTGGCACAAACCAGCAATGATGGCGCTCACAAAAGCGGGTAGAAGGTGCTCCCCTTGATTTCGGGCTGGCGGGGCGGCCTTGAGCACAGTGCCCCTCGTTGCCTGCGCCACCGTCATCGGTAGCGTGGGGTGAGATTCTTCTCCGACATGTTGGAGGTCGAGCAGCGATTACAGGCATCGGTCGGGGTCTTGCGGCGCCATGGCTTGTAGGAGGAAGGATTGAGACAGATCTAGAGGATTTGAGCGAGAAGGAGAAAAGCGAAAGGGGATCTGGAGCAAAGCGAGCGAGAATAAGCGAGTAAATATGGCCGGTACCTTTTTGTCGGATGGGCGGTTGCGAGGCATCATGGGAAGCGGAGGCGCTCGCGTCTAATCAATCGCCACATGGCGCCCGAGGCCCTGATCTATTGGGACCATGGCGCGCGCGCCTTCGCTCTCTGCTAAGCCAAGTCGAGGCGCGCCTTGGGCGGGGCTCTGTCGGTGTTGCAGGAATGGGGTCCCCGGACTTGCACTGCGGCTGCGGTGTGGCTCAAGTGGGGGCCAGTGCAGCCAACTTCATCATCTCAAGCTCAAGACCCTCGTGAGGCCAAGCCTCATGAGGCGGGGCAGCAGGAAGCTTCCTCGGGAGCAGCCTCATCGAGGCGGGCTCATGAGGCGGAGAGATCAAGGCAGGGTACCTTGCGAGGTGCACTGTGGCGCAAGCCATGACAATCGAGACAGGCAGGCGCCCGAGGCGAGGCGCCGACTGTCTGATCATCCTTGTTTCCCCTTGGTGCAAAGGGGCAAGCCTGAGCCAAGGCATCGAGCAAAGGTTACCGTTTCGATGCAACAAGACCAAGACCAGTAGAGTGGCGGGATGGAGGTCGCGTGGATCCTAGGGGACTGTGTCACCACCGAGTCTTTGGCGATCGAAGACCAACTTTAGTCGAGGATAAGTGTACTAGATGTTCCTCTTCAAAATGGCCAATTCTTGGTGCCCTTCCGCTCAATATTTGGGAAGGGCCGGGGCCTCCCTCTATAAATAGAGCTAGCCACCACAGAGTAGGGGACACCGAGAGGCGGAGGAGCTTTGGTAGGCTAGAGAGAAAGAGAAGCGACTAAACTGACCCAAGCAGTTCATCGCACCAGCTCAAGAACAGCCCCTCATGAGGCTGTTCTCCCCTTATATTGTTCATCATCAGCCCTGAGGCAATCCACCACACCACACCTTTGGGTAGGGTATTACACCACAATGGTGGGCTGAACGATATAAACCTCATGTCCCTTGTGTGTTCTTCTTTCTAGCCTACCTTCCTTGCGAGGCTTGAGGCGTGAGTTGGTAGGGAAAGATCTTCGTCGCACCCAGAGTTGAACCTCAAGGGTCTGCGGAACCCGAATCGACACGCCGAAGATCTCCTCCTACGAATCTCGCTCTCAGCCTCGCCGCGATCTAAGCTTGATTGATGAACAACACAAGAGACACGAGATTTATCTGAGGTTGAACCACCGTTGTGGTCTAATACCCTACTCTGTGTGCGATGGTGGATTGCCTCTTAGATGATGATGGCAGTACAAGGAAGAACAACCTCAGGAGGATAGCTGTTCTTGGGTTGGTGTGGTGTGTGGATGAACTTAACTTGTCCCCTCTACTGTGGTGGCTAGCTCTATTTATAGAGGCCCTGGTCCTCTTCCAAAATATTGAGCGGGAAGGGATCCAACAACGACCGTTTTGAAAGGGACAACTAGTACAAGCTATCTGACTAAAGGTGGTCTTCACTGCTGTGCTTGCCCCTTGCACCAAGAGGAAGCGAGGACACTCTGGCGGGCTGGCACCCACACTGGCGCTGCTTGGTCTTGATCGTCATGGCTTGCATCATGGGAACCTCATGAGTACCCCTTGCCTTTATCTCTCGCCTCCTTGCGAGCCTTCTGGCAAGGCCACTCCTAAGGAGGCCTTGTGTCATCTGCCCTTTGAGGCCAGCCCTCGCGAGGTCTTGAAGTGTTTGGTTGGTGAAGGCGGGCGCCTTTGGGCCTTTGGTTGAGCCACGTGGCAGGCCATGAGCGAGCAAGTCAGGGACCCCGTTCCCGAGCGCCCGGCAGAGGTGGTGGAGAGCCCGTGAGCCACGTCTCCTTGGCGGCTGCTTTGAGGCGATGGCGTCTTTGGTCTGTGAGCCCCAGCTGCTGTTGCGAGCTCGGCGATCGCTCGAGCCATTCCTCATAGAAGTTGTCAACGGGTGGTAGCGAAGGAGCTCTCGCACCATGAGCATAGCGACCTCTGGCGTTCACCGGGCCGTGGCAGCGTGGGAGGATGAAGCTGCGGTGTCGATGATGGAGTGGCGGTGCGCCCGTCGTCAGCACACCAAAGGTGCAGCAAAAGCTTGCTGCTCGTGGCGAGCAGGTCCGTGGCGGCGTTAGGCTGGAGGCGAACACGGCAAGCACAACCATCGCCGCCCGAGCCGTCGAGCAGCGGCGGCGGCTATGACCCGGCGCTCTGCGAGCCTAGCATCGTCGGCCATGGTGGTGTCGGAGTGGCGGTGGATTGATCAGCGGAAGAGGAGATCCGATGCACCCCTACCTGGCGCCAAATGTCGGATTCTGGTCCGCAAACCCTTGAAAGGTTCAAACTCTAGGGTGCATGCGGAGATTTCAACTACCAGCCTGCCTACTTGCATTCCTTGTAAGCCTAGCGCGACAGACTCGAAGATACAAAGGACACAACAGTTTACACTGTTTGGGACACCTTGCGGTGTAATACCCTACTCAAGCATTTGGTGGATTTCCTCGAGGGTGAGGATGAACTAGTATAGTGGATGGGCGGCCTCGGGAGGTGAGGTGTTCTTGAGCTCAAGAGAGCTGGTGAGGTGGTCGAGTGAGAGTGGATCTCTTGCCCTTGCTCTGAACTTGATTCAGTCTCCCTCTATGGTGTTGGCTAAGCCCCTTTTATAGTGGCCTTGGTCCTCTTCCCAAATGTTGGCGGGAAGGTGTCGGTGTACTAAGGTAGGGGTACCTCAGTACCCCAACTTGTGCAGGCAGTGACTCCCATAACCAGATCCATCAAATGCTTGCGGAGACCATCTCCGCTCCACACCAAGCCGTTCAAGAACAAAGTATATAAGATAGAAACTCAAGACCCGGCAAGAGGAGCTTGCGGGAAGGCCATTCGAGGCTCAAGGCTACATTACTCCTGCAGATCCCGGCGAGAGAGCTCGTCGGGAGGACGAAAGATCACATCACAGAAGATCGCCTCGGCGCCCTTGCGCCCGGCGAGACCGAGGCGGCAAGTCCTGAGCAGACAAGCCCCGGGCCAGCAAGATCAAGGCCCGGCAAGGTGCTTGCAGGGGAAACTATACTCGTGCCGCACTCGGCTCATTGCCCAGCGTCGCCTCGGCCTTCTCGAGAGCAGCGTGGCGGGTGGGTGTCTTTGCATGAAGAATGCGGTGGCACTCCGCAGTGGTGGCCGCCGCCGTGGCGAAAAACGCAATGGCGGGAGCTTTTAGGCGGCGGCGGGCATTTAATGCCCTTGTCCCCCTCTGTCAAAAGTAGGTAGAAAGCCTTTGTGGCTGCCTTTGTTCCCGCCTGTTCCAACTACCACCTCTTTTACGTTTTACCCCTCTACCCTCGTTGACACTGTCGGTGACCCTTGCCCTATAAAGGAGGCCCATACAGCGTGAGGGGTTCAACCATTCGCTATTCTCGCGAGGGGTTCTGCGACTAGCTACTCTCGCGAGGTTTCACACCACTCCACCGTTTTGCTCGCATTCTTGAGCAAGATCAAATACAACACAATGCAGCGGTAGGGTTTCTGCGACCATCGGCGGCGAAGCTGGGTAAAATCCCAGCGTGCATCGCCTCGATCTGCTCTCCGCGCAGCCTCCGCCCGTACCGAACACGAAGGGCCCGGCCTATAGGTGCGCGCCACCCATCGGCGCGACATCTCTGGCGCGCCCGGTAGAAGCGTCGAGGTTATCTTGAACTGATCCGGCGTTAGCGCGCGGCCTCTTCATCAACCTCTCCGGCTTCGTCGGCAGCTTCGCCGACAAGCTGCGTCATGGCCCCGAGCGAGAGCTTGGTCGCGAGACCATCTCCGTCTTCCCGCCGCCACGGGCGGCGGCGGCGGAGAACGCCCGGTGGGAGGTGGACACGGCGGCGCTCGCGGTGCCACGGATCAGGGCAGGGCGGAGGACGCGCCTCGGCCTCCGTAGATCGCGTCCTCCGGCATATAGCGGCCAGCGGCGCCATACGCGAAGGTGGTATCCGCCGGTGGGGCAAAAACAACGAGGGGTTCGCGGGGCGCTCGGGTGCTGTCCATGCATGAAAAGCGAAAGAGGTCGAGCGGATTCTGCTCCCCTAACATTGTTAGGGACCGAGTGTATCCGGCCCTCGCACGCTTCGCTCCGCTCCCCTCGGCCCGACAGCGCCTATCCTTGGGCGTTACGATGTCGTCGAAAGGCGCTTCTCGAGCTCTAAGTCCGGCAAGGCAGCTCTGGTGCTCCACCGACAAGCGTACCTCCTCGGGCGGTAAGCCAGTGAGACAGCTTTGGTGCTCGTCCGGCAAGCGCGCCTCCCGGGCGCGCGCCACCGCCATGGACACACCATTGAGCTCCACCAGCGCGCAAAGAAAAAAAAAGCTAAATCGCTCGAGCCTTCGTGCGAGCACTCTTTTAATTTCATACTTTTATATGTTATACCCCTCGCGCATTAAGTCCTTTGTCGCGCGAAACACATCTTGTGGAGGAGCACTGCTTGTGGATGGTCGCACCCTTACCCGCCGAACACGCTCAGCGAGTTAAGAGTAAGCGCGACCAACCGGCGCTCTCGTTCGTTTCGAGCCTGCTCGACAAGTTAAGTGCGTCGCGGTGACGGGCGGCAAGGTTGCTGCGGGCGACACCGATAGCGGACTCGGCGTTCCGCACTCGCAAGCGTGTTGAGCACCGGCAAGTTACCTAGGGCGTGGGGTGGAAGCACACAAAGGGTGTAGGGCAGAGGGTATAGCGTGGCGAGGCATGCCGTGAAAGCGTCGTCCGTATGAGAGACTTGGGCGCAAGAGGAGCCAAGTCGTGGCCCGATTGCGTGCTTGTTTTGTTTCGAGTCCGCTCAACAAACACAAGTGTGCTGCAGCACCCTTATCTTGCTTCGAGCCACGCTCGGCAAGTTAAGCGTCATAGCCCAGCCCGACAAGGTTGCTCTTGGGGCAGCGCCACCAATGAGCTGTCCCGCGGTCACTAAGCGTGTCCGCCCGGCAAGCTCCCAAGGCGTAAAGTACAAACATCTGAAGGACAAAGCCCGACATCGCATTGCTTAGCCAAGATTTATATACACATACACATACATGTCGTTGAGCATTGCATATCTACCTCAGCTATTTTCATGGCTAAAATTGCAGCAACAAGAAGGAACCAAAAGATCGCACCAGCGCTGAGGGCCAGTGAGTCGGGGTCGCCGGGGGCTGCGGATGCCGGGGTTCTTCTTGGCCGAGCCAGCCTCGTGAGGGGCTGCCGGGAGCTTGGCGGAGGCAGAAGGCGTCGGAGGCGAGCTTGAAGGCGGGGTAGTGGGGCGTCGGCACGCTCTCGAGGCTACTCGCTCTCGTCTTTGCGGCGTGCAACCTTGCCACCCTCCCCTCTTCCTCTTCTGCTGCCTCTCGCCCGACCGCCCAAGGAAGCGGCCCGGGGAGTTCAGGAGGCCAGCAACCCGAAGATGGGGTTGCGGTGGCGCCTGAGCAGCGGTGTCCGGCGCCTGGTCGGGCCCGCCATCCCCGTCGCCGCTGTCGCTCTCCTCCTCGTCACTTTCGCTCGAGGGCCCGCTATCGAGGCTGTCACACAGCGGCGCACCGGGTTCCATAATGCGCGAAGACCTTGGCGGCGAGGTCACCATCCGGTAACTTGAAATGGAGGTGAACCCGCCCGTCAAGCTATGGATCGGCGACGTC
Organism: Aegilops speltoides; assembly: GCA_021437245.1. Taxonomy (NCBI): domain Eukaryota; kingdom Viridiplantae; phylum Streptophyta; class Magnoliopsida; order Poales; family Poaceae; genus Aegilops; species Aegilops speltoides. The sequence continues at coordinate 50,257 of JAHHZJ010000763.1, forward strand.
TTCCACCCTCGGTCGAAGAACATCACGCCGGGGCTGGGGACCGACACTCACCCAGTGCGCTGATCCGCAGCCCCTCATGCGTAACTCCATCACGTCAGGCGGATCCGGCCCCATTGCGTCATGACGGGGCGGCGACGGCGGCGACAGGCGCCAGCGAAGCGATGAAGAACTCGAGGGTCATCTCCGGTGTGGACGCGCCGTGGTCGAGGAGGCGCCGGAGGAGGCGGGGAGGCTCCTCACCACGACCGCCTCTCCTCGACCGCCTCGGCCGCCCTCGGCCTCGACCGCGCCCGCCCCTCCCTCTCCCTCTCGTGGCGGCTCCACCGCCACGGGAGGCGAGATGGGGGCGGCGCTGCCTAAAGCAACCAGCGCCGCCACCGTCGAGGCAGGATTCCCTCCTTCCATGGCGGCAAAAAGAAGAGAAAGGCGGCGAAGGAAGAAATGGATGAGTATGGCCGT
>JAHHZJ010000764.1:0-23638 GCA_021437245.1 Aegilops speltoides
AAAAGGCTAAATTTTTAAGTTGTCAAGTAGTCTAATCACCCCCCTCTAGACATACTTCGATCCTCTGAAGCTGTCTTTGCCTTCTTGCACTTCTTGGTGGAGCTCGATGGTGCGTCCTCGGCAGTAGCTTGACACTCCGAAGAGATGCGCTTGCGAATATGAATCGAGCTACTCTTGCGGACTTGGTCTTCTTCTTCTTCCCTCAAGGAGCTTCGGTGACAAGTGGTTTCGCGCTCATTTGCGAGTCTTTGCTTCGGTAGATCTTGTCGTCTGAGATAAGTGCATCCTTCTTGGCGTCTTGGACAGAAAAGCCAGCCTTGCTCGGACCCGAGCATCTTGAGCACATTGTAGGCGTAGTGAGGCTGCCATGAACTTGGCAAGCGCCCGGACGGCCGAGTATCCCATTGTAGAGGCAATGGGAAATCAACAACATCAAATGTGACTCTCTCGTCCGAAATTCAGCTCATTTGTCAAGCGTCCTTGGCGATGTGATCTTCCCTTGGGCTTGCTCCTTCCGGGTTGATTCCTTGAAATGTGCGGTCTCTTGAGCTATTTGTCGGGGATCTGGGGCTTCTTGAGCACCCGCGAAGAGATCGAGTTGAGCGGCCCGTCAACCAACATCTTCGTGACCTTGAGGTTGCGGATTGTTGCGTGAAACCAACATCGGCAAGCACCCGGCCGTAGTGATGTGATCATGGTGATCCTCAACGCCGAAGATGATGGGCATGCTGGACCACTTCATGGGTTTCTTGCGACTCGACGGGCCGGTTACTGCTGCGTTCACTTCCCGCACCCACTGTTTGAGTTGGCGGTGCGAGGTGTGCAGAGAAGCACCGCCGTCAACGCACAAAACCTCCGTTGCCTTCTGAAACTCTTGCTCGTCAGTGTCATCCTCCTCCATCTCATCATCCTCATCCTCATCTTCGTCTTCGTCCTTGTCGTGGCCGCGGGGAGGCCTGTCTCCTTGCCGCGGCGCCCTCCCAGGGCGTGAAGCTTGCTGCCGGATCCTCCGCCACCTTCCCGGGCCTTCTCCTTGTCGCGACGCTCGTATTCAGCTTTCTGTAGCTCCGCCATCTGCTCAACTTTCTTGCAGGCTTGGAGGTCATGGCCCTTAGTGCGGTGGATCTTGCAATATGCTTGCGAGCCATCACTGCTTGTCGGCCACCTACAGCCTCTTGGAGTCACCAGCTTTGGCCTTGTCGGAGCCGCCACCGTTGCCGGACTGCTCGACAACTAGCACATCCTTAGCCTTTCTCTTTCTGTTATTCCGCCTCCGGTTCTTCTTTGTCGGGGCGGTATCCTCACTGTCAGATCCTTCGGCTCCTGCGTTCTCTCCGGGGATTCTCCTCCCCTCCTCAGCATGTGCACACTTGTCGGCTAGAGCATAGAGCTCGCTGACATCTCTGATCTTGCACATCGCCATCTCCTCCCTCATCTTGTGGTTCGCCGCGTTACGATGGAGCAGCGCGATAACCTTGGCGAGGTGGACGTCTGGGATGTTGCCTTGCACTGGCTGAATCTCTATATGTACTTGCGCGGGGGTTCTCCTTCCTTTTTAGGCGAGGAGGTGAAGGTCGCTCTCTGACCCCGCAGGGCTTGTGGCGCTGTGAAAGCGCCGACAAAGTGATAGCACAGGTCCATACGAAGAAATGGAGTTCTCCGGCAAGTGCATGAGCCAAAAGATCGACATTGGGCTTGAGCACTAGCGGGGAAGTAGTTAGCGAGGATCTTCTCATCGCGCCCTCCGGCGCTTTGCACCAGCGATGGTGTAGGCGCTGAGAACCGGCGGATGTATCCTGCCGCCGTACTTCTTGGGCACGTCCGGCTTGAAGTTTTAGTCTTGGGCCACTGGACTGCCGCAGCTCACGGGTGAGCAGCAGAGCAACCTACAGCGTCTGACAAAGTCGCGAGTTCCCCTGGCGCATGCATATCGACAGTGGGCGGCCTTGCTGTCGATTAGCCGCCGCGCTTCTCTTGGTAGCAATCTGAGTCACGAGAGTCTTCGTGTCGTCGTTCTTGGAGAACTTGGCGTTGATCGTGGCGAGCTTCGCATGGTCGATAGTATGATGGAGTCGGTGTCGGGGTTGGCGGCGAGTCGGCGATCTTGGCCTTGGCGGGGAGTGCAGTGGTAGCACCCCAGCAGTCTTGTCGGCGTCGGCTTGCGCTGGCGTCTTGCGGAAACCGGCGTCTTTCGATTGCGGGCTTATCGCCGTTAAGCGGCCAATGAGGCTGTAAATGGCGGCCCTCCGATCATCGATCTTGTCCGGCGCGCGGAGGTAATCTAAAGCGGCTGGGCTCGGGCGGTAGCTTCCTCTGAACTCTTAGGTAGCGGTGGTGGCGGCCGAGTGCGGGACATGCTCAAACTCCTAACGGTGTTAGAAGGAGCAACATCTCGTCCGGCGGCGGCGCTGCGCTCGTGCGGCGTGTTGGCGTGTATGTTGGCCTTGGCGTCGCGACCCACTAACAGCCTTGTTCCACTTGAAATGCAGTGCTAGGAGCGAAGTGGCGTTGTCGATCCTGCACCTCACAGGAGGTGCGGTGGATGCCTGACCTGTTGAACCTTGCGGGGCCTTGTCCTTGGGTGGGTAGCGATGTGAGTCCCCGTGGCGCCCACTCCTCATGGCGTCCACCTCACCGCCCGTTTGCTCCGGTGGCGGGAGGATAATCATGACGGGCGGCCACCTCGAAGTCTTCTTCTTCGGTGGCATGTCGATGAAGATGTTGGCGTGGCCTTGAGCCGAATCAGATCACTTGCGACCTCGGCGCCCCCCTACAGCGCGCCAAAGATGTCGTGGGGGCGAGCACCTATGGGCGAGGGGCCTCTACAGTCGGCAAGGGAGGCGGGCGCCCTGAGAAGCGGTCGGCGAGCTTGCTGAGAGTTTTACCCGGCCGGAGCTCTCAGGAGATAAAACTCCTCTGCTGCTTTGTGTTTGTATTTGTTCTTGCTTGAGGCGTGGGTATCTTTGTGGTGTCCAAGGTCGAGGCCAGACGAACCCTTTTGGACCCCTTGAACCCCTCTCGTCGCATGGGCCTCCCTTTTATAGGTTAAAGGGGTCACCGGCAGTGCAGCGTAGAAGGAGGGTAAAAGAGTAAAAGCAGGTTGGTACAACCACTATCAGCAGATGCCCCCTACCTAACTTTCGGCGGGGGACAAGGGCATTTAATGCCGTCAGGTCGCATATGATCTGAGAGCGACCGTTAGAGGCGCCACGATCGCCATGATGGCCTCCTTGTCAAAGCCGCTCGCCACCTCGCACCGCTCGGCTGCGCTACTACCCGCCCGCGTGCACGGGAGGCGATCCTGTGGGGACATAAATCCGGATCTTATTTGGGCTCGGGTGCGAGTGGCAACCTTGCTTGGGGCGACAAGCGCCTTGCCTTGGCCGTTGTCTTCATCGCACCCGCAAGCTTGCCGCTTCGCCGTGCCTTGCCGGAGACCTTGCGGGGCATCGCGGCAAGTTTTCTGAAGTGCCTTGGTTGGCCTTCGGCAAGCTCCTCTTGCGGGGTCTTTATCCTTCGGCAAGCTCCTCTTGCGGGGTCTTATCCTTCCGGCAAGCTCCTCTTGCGGGCCTCGTTCTTAGTTAACAATTTGTTCTTGAATGGCGATAATATGAATAGCGGAGGATCTTGGCGGACGCCCGACAAGCCTGCCAGCGAGGGGGTAGAAATGACTGCCCGTGCACAACCGAGGTACTAAGGTACCCCTACTTTGCTACACTGACAGGATGAGAATAGACCCATGGGGCCATAGGTTTCACTAGTGGCTTCTCTCAAGAGCATAAGTATTCTCGATTGGGTGAACAAATTCTTGTTGAGCAATTGTGAGAATTGAGCATACTTATGAGTATATCTAGGTATGATCATGTATATAGGAATCACGTCCAGAGACAAGTAGATCGAAGCGATTCTACATCTACTACTATTACTAGAGTCCGCATGCATCTAGAGTATTAAGTTAAAAACAAATGCGCCTGTAAGCAAGATGACATGATGTAGAGGATAAATTCATGCAATATGATAAAAAACCATCTTGTTATCCTCAATGGCAACAATACAATCGTGCCTTGCTGCTTATACATCCTTTGGGAAAGGACACATAAGATTGAACCCAAATCTAAGCACTTCTCTCATTGCAAGAACTACCAATCTAGTTGGCCAAACCAAAAGGATAATTGAAGAGACTTGCAAAGATAACTCAATCATACATAAAAGAATTCAGAGAAGATTCAAATATTGTTCATAGATAATCTTGGATAATAAACCCACAATTCATCGGTCTCAACAAACACACGTAAAAGAAGAAGATTACATCGAATAGATCTCCACAAGAGAGGGGAGAACATTGTATTGAGATCAAAAGAGAAGAAGCCATCTAGCTACTAGCTATGGACCGAAGGTCTGAAGTAAAATACTCACACTTCATCGGAGGGCTATGGTGTTGATGTAGAAGCCCTCCATGGTGGATGCCCCTCCACGGAGCTCGAGCAGGCCCCAAGATGGGATCTTGTGGATCTGAGAAGGTTCTTGGCGGTGGAAATAGGGTTTTGGCTCCTGATTACGATAAATGCAGGGATCGTAGGTATATATAGGAGGAAGAATGCGTCGGTGGAGCAGCAGGGGCCCACGAGGGCAGCGGCGCCCGGCGCTCCACCCTGTGACCGCCTCTTTTGTTCCTTGGAGCAGGGTCCAAGTCTCCTAGATCACATTCGGTGAGAAAATCACGTTCCCGAAGGTTTTATTCCGTTTGATATTCCGTTTCTTTGAAACACTAAAATAGGCAAAAAAAACAGCAACTCTGGGCTGGGCCTCCGGTTAATAGGTTAGTCCCAAAAATAATTTAAAAGTGGAAAATAAAGCCCAATATGGTCCAAAACAGTAGATAAAGTAGCATGGAGCAATCAAAAATTATAGATATGTTGGAGACATATTAGGCATCCCAAAGCTTAATTCCTGCTCGTCCTCGAGTGGGAAAATGATAAAAAAGAATTTTTCATGCGGAGTGATACTTTGGCATAATTTCAATGTAAATCTTCTTAATCGTGGTATGAATATTCAGATCCGAAAAATTCAAGACAAAAGTTCATATGGACACAAAAATAATATTACTTCAAGCATACTAATCAAAGCAATCATGTCTTCTCAAAATAACATGGCCAAAGAAAGTTATCCTACAAAATCATATAGTGCGGCTATGCTCCATCTTCCCCATAAAATATTCAAATCGTGCACAACCTTGGCGACAAGCCAAGCAATTGTTTCATACTTTAACATTCTCAAAACTTTTTCAATCTTCACGCAATACATGAGTGTGAGCCATGGATATAGCACTATATGTGGAATAGAATGGTGGTTGTGGAGAAGACAAAAAGAGGAAGATAGTCTCACATCAACTAGGCGTATCAATGGGCTATGGAGATGCCCATCAATAGATATCAATGTGGTGAGTAGGGATTGCCATGCAACGGATGCACTAGAGCTATAAGTATGTAAGCTCTACAAAAGAAACTAAGTGGGTGTGCATCAACTCAAGCTTGCTCACGAAGACCTAGGGCATTTGAGGAAGCCCATCATTGGAATATACAAGCCAAGTTCTATAATGAAAAATTCCCACTAGTATATAAAAGTGACAAAGCGAGAGACTCTCTATCATGAAGATCTTAGTGCTACTTTGAAGCACAAGTGTGGTAAAGGATAGTAGCATTGTCCCTCTCTCTTTTCTCTCATTTTATTTTTATTTGGGCCTTTCTCCTTTTTGGCCTCTTTTTTTTATTTTTTGTCCGGAGTCTCATGCCCGACTTGTGGGGAATCATAGTCTCCATCATCCTTTCCTCACTTGGGACAATGCTCTAATAATGATGATCATCACACTTCTATTTTTCTTACAACTCAACAATTACAACTAGATACTTAGAACAAAGTATGACTCAATATGAATGCCTCCGTGATGTCTTAGGATATGCAATGAATCAAAGTGACATGTATGAAAGAATTATGAATGGTGGCTTTGCCACAACTACAATCTCAACTACATGATCATGCTAGCAATATGACAATGATGGGCGTGTCATAATAAGCGGAATGGTGGAAAGTTGCATGGCAATATATCTCGGAATGGCTATGGAAATGCCATAATAGGTAGGTATGGTGGCTGTTTTGAGGAAGGTATATGGTGGGTGTATTATACGGCGAAAAGTCTTGTGGTATTAGAGAGGCTAGCAAAGGTGGAAGGATGGGAAAAGGTCATTATAATCCATGGACTCAACATTAGTCATAAAGAACTCATATACTTATTGCAAAAATCTAGAAGTTAAAGCAAAGGATTACGCGCATGCTCCTAGGGGGATAGATTGGTAGGAAAAGACCATCGCTCGTCCCCGACCGCCACTCATAAGGAAGACAATCAATAAATAAATCATGCTCCGAGTTCACATCACATAACGGTTCACCATATGTGCATGCTACGGGAATCACAAACTTCAACACAAGTTTTCTTTAAATTCACAATAACTCAACTAGCATGACTTTAATATCACCATCTTCATATCTCAAAACAATTATCAAGCATCAAACTTATCTTAGTATTCAGCGCACTCAAAAGAATTTTCACATATCTTGAATACCAAGTGTAAGTGGGAAGCGAACACCTATAGGGCGGGGCCCATTTCGGTCCCGGGAGGCGGAGGCGCCTGAAGAGGGGATCGGCGAACCTGTGCGATTTACCAAGCCGGACTCTCACGGAGATAATACTCCTCTGCTGCTTTGTGGTTGTATTATGTTCTTGCTCGAGAGCCTAGGAGTGTTCTGGTTTGAATAAGGTGAACCCCTTCTATATTCGCATGGGCCTCCTTTTATGGGCTCAAGGGTCACCGACAGCAGTGGCAGCATATCGAGGGTAAAAGTGTAAAAGGTTTGGTTGGTACAACTGCTTCTCTGATGGATCCTACCTAACTCGTGGCGGGGACAAAGGCATTAAATGCCCATCGCGTCGCCCAAGCAGTCTTGAGCGACCGTTAGAGGCGCCACCGTTCGCCCGATGGCCATCTCGTCATCTCCACTCGCCACCTCGCTTTGCTTGGCTGCTGACTTCTGCCACGTCGCTGGAACAGTCACTGGGGTGACACGTCGGCGGATGCGCTAGGCGTGGGCGCAGTGGTAGCCGCGCGGCAAGCGCCTTGCATGATCGTTGTCTTGTCGCGCTTTGGAAGCTTGCCGCTCGCGGGTCTTGCGGGGACGTCTGTGGCGTCGTGTCAAGTTCCTTAAAATGCCTTGGTTGGTCTTCCCGGCAAGCTCCTCTTGCCGGGGCCTTATCCTTCCCGGCAAGCTCCTCTTGCTGGGGCCTTGTCTTCTTAGTTAAAACACTTTGTTCTTCAATGGCTCCAATAGGAACTACGGAGGATCTTGGCGGGCACCGGCAAGCCTTGCCAGCAGTATTTGCAACTGCCCGTGCACATGTTAGGGATACTAAGGTACCCCTACTTTAGTACACCGGCAAGAACCCCGGGGCTGGGCCACCACGGTCTGCCGGCGCTGTTGGGCCAGGCCCAAAGCAGAGCTGCGAACGCAGCGGCCTGGGTCCCACCGTATCTAACTCCGTATCCACGCGCCCTCCGTAGCAGCCGCAGCGTCGAGCAGCGGCATCGTGGGATAGATCGTGGGTGATTCTTTATTCCGAAAAAGCGTAACGTTCGCCTCCTCCTCTTTATAAACAGGGGAAACAGGGGCGGTTCCCCCACCTTCGCCACTTGCGGTTCCAATCTCAGAAATCTCCGCTGTTCCCCTCCGCTTCCCAAAGCCGAAAGAGAGCAGCGCTCCGCCCCCCGTCGTCGCTGCCGCCACCAACGCCCTTGATCTCCCCCACCGCCTCTGCCATGGCTCCGAAGACTGGGAAGGGTGCGAAAGGCGGCAGGGCTGCGGCTTGGCGCTGCGAAAAGGCGGGCACTTTTCCCCGAGCTCTCCTTGAAAGGTGAGAGTGGTTCTATCTCTTCGGTCGGCGGAGGCAGCGGCGCATCAGCGCCGCAGTACTCGCCGTCGCTTCCACTTGAAGCGGGCTCAAAAGGATACCCCTTCTTCGCCTTTGTTCTTCTATTGCGGGCTCTGCCCGCCCTTCTCCATTCTTGTGATATCGCATGAACACCTCGGGTTCCACCTCCTTGATTTCACCCCCAAAGCCGTTCTAACCATGGCGGTTTTCGCATATCTCTGCGAGAACTTTGTCGGAATCCACCCAAACGTAGCCCTTTTCCGCCACTACTTCATGCCCCAGGTCGAGAGAGGAGAGCCCTTAGCTGGCGGTATCGCTGGATCTCGAGCCGGCATGAAGGAGGTCTATCTGGAGGGAGCTCGCAGCAAATGGGAGGAGTGGAGGCGGAATGGTGCTGGATTGTTGATGAGAACCTGCGGCCGTTCAGCGCCTGCGCCAAACTCCAGCGGTCTTGCGACAGCGATTAGGCGCCCTAGCGGCGGGCGATGCTAGGCGGCGATCGCCACCACCGGATCTTGCGACTCGGGCTTGCGGGCTCACTGTAAGCGGCTGTTGGCGCGGACTTTCTTCGCCGCGCGCCGCCCTCTGCGGGAGAGGGAGACCCGCTGGCTGTTCGGGGGCGGCGGATATCATGAGGCTACGCCCAGGCCTCAACTTCAATTTCTTGTCTTGGAGTTGGATGGGGCGCTCAAGTAGCTGTTCAAGCACGACCCCAATCATCCGAGTGGTTCGGGCTGCCGCGGCGTCGTCTCGTTGTGCAACAACTCCTCGCTCGATCGCATCCGCGCAATGATGCGGTCGACTTCGCATGGAATTATTCAACTTGGCGAGAGCCGCCCGGCGGCGTAGTGCATGATTCTTGATAGCTTGGTGGAGTGGCAGTCACACCGGCAAGCGAGAGGATCCTCACTCGTGACACCACCGGCGATGAGATGCGGTGCATTGCCACCGAGGCGGAAGAAGCGGCGGCCCGCCATCGTGGCAATTGGGTTTACTATGGAGGCGAGGCGGCGGCGGCAAGCCTTGCCGATCGAGGCGAGCTTGTCGGGAGGTCGTCGGCGAGGAGAACTGGCTTGAATCGAAGCGAGCGAGCCCGGCAGCATAGCGACCAACCGTCTTCAAGCAACTTGCATAGCGGAGCTCGGTGCAGCCCAGCTCCACCAGAAGGCGCCTCCGCAGGTTCGGAACATAGCAGAGGCGGCGGAGCGGGTCAGCAGCCGCCCGCGCGGAACACGCTCCACGCGACAAGCACTTTGTTGCAGCAGGGGCGTCTCACGCCCTTCTGGCAGCTGGAGCAGGTCCTCTCGGGCCGCCGCTTCCGATCCTGCCCAGCTCCGCCAAGCATCCAAGGGAGCCTACTCCTCCACCTGTCGCTGAAAAAGTCTTGGACTTGACCTCTCGCGCTCAGCTCGGCGAGGAGGCGAAGAAGGAAGAAGAAGTAAGGCTCTTTTTTTTGTACTTATATTTCTTGATTCTTCTGTTTCTTGTCTTGTATCGATCTGCTTTCTTGAACCTTGTTCCTTTCCGGGACTCGGCCTAGAGAAGCGGCGAAGAGGGCCAAGGTCCCGTGGTTGTCGTCGAGGGCGATCCTGCTTTGTGACAACGGAGGCGTCGAGATCACCTTGTCGGACCAGCAACTACTCCCGAAGCAGCCCCAGCGCAGCCCCAGTAAGTATATAATTTTACTTCCCTTTGTCGGTAGCGCATATGGGTGTTCTTTCCTTGCTGGTATCTTGATTGTTGGTTTGCTTGTGTAGGAAGCGAAGCAGGCTCACGAGGAGCAACTAGAAGCCGCCCCGAGGTGCTATCTGCTTTGACTCGCCGCCAAGGAGGATTCCCGGCAAGGGCGCTCTCCGGCAGGAGAGGTCCCGACAAGGCGAGTTCTCCGGCAAGGGGCAGGACCGATGATCGCCGGTGGTTGAGCCCATGACTGAGCCAGCCACAGGTAATCCTTCTTATCGAAAACTTCCTTGGGTTCTTCTTCTTGATCTTCTTTTTGGATATTTGCTTGACTTTTCTCCTTCTTCTGTCTTGAGACCCACCTTCCCGGAGCCAATGGAGATTGAAGCCACCGGCGAGAGAACCTGTGCAACTTGATGATGCCGCCGCTCGACGAGGAGGAGGCAGGTGATGATCCTGCCGGTGAAGAGGCCACCAAGGCTCTTTGGCGCGAGGCGGCAAGGGGTCGGCGATCGCAGCGACCACAGGGCGCGCGGGAGCCTGGCGCTCGTCTACCCGATCCCTCGCCATTGGCCTTGCGCCGAGCTCGAGGAGCCCAGCCAGCGCCTTCTTAAAGGCGGTGGCGGTGTCTTCATCAAGCTCCCCTAGGCGTCAAGCTCGAGCGCTGGTTGAGGAGAAGCTTCGGCGGAGATGCTCGCCTCAGCTGGGGGCGTGATGGTTGTGGCGCCAGCAGCGGTGGCGAGTCACGAGGAGGCAGCTGCTCGGAAGCTGGTGTTGCTCGCGCCCGACAAGCCAAAGTGGAATCGAGGCGCTTATCGCGTGGCGGGGAGCAGATATTGAAAGCGTGCGGAGGAGCTCGGGAGCATGTCGAGAAGCTCTCGGTCGATTGCGGAGGCGAGGCGCAGCTTCGTCGGCGTGAAAGCCTTCCTTCTCGAGAAGGCTGGCTGTGAAACAACAGCGGCTTGCGCTGAGGAGCGATCCGCGAGAAGCGGTGACACAGCGGAAAGTCAATCTGGACAGCTATGAGGAGGAGCTGGCTCTTGTAGCGAGCAAGCACTTGGCGGGGCTCTCAAGGAGGCAAATGATCTTTGCTGCAGCTGCAAGAGCCGCCAAGAAGGAAGCTGGAGGTGAAGGTGGCGCAACTAGAAGCCACTCTCAAAGGCGAAGAATGAAGAGCTTGCCGAGCTCCAGCCTGGCGAGAAGGGCGCCCTTGCCCATGGTGAGCTGCGGGGTCGTCTCCTTGAGAGAACAAAGCTGGCCCGCCAAAGATTCAAATGCTGATCTGGAGCTGAAGCTAGCCCTGGCCCAGGAGCTGGGCCAATGTGAAGAAGCGGGAGGAGGACTTGAAGGAGGAGATCAAGGCCAGCAGTGGCTCTTGTGAGGGCCGCCGAGACCAGAACACCTTCAGGGACACTGTGGAGCTCGGGCGGAGGGCCTCGTGAACATTACCGCGGTCATTGACGAGGTGGCGCAAGCTGGAAATGGAGGGCTTGGTGCTCCTCGGCGAGAACCTCCAGCCCAGCGCCAAGCTCACTCTGTTCTTCAAAAGGCGTGGCGGCGGCCCTCCGGCAGCTCGGGAAAGGACCCCAAAGCAGGCTGGCGGCAGAGTCGCGCCCGATCTGTGCGAGTCTGGAGAAAGTGTTGGTGAAGGTGGTCTTCGCAACCCAGGCCTCAACCTCACCAGCGTCCTCAAGAAGCTGCCGGCGGGTGCTGATCTTGAAGAGCTCAAGGCCCTTGTCGCACCGATTGTGGACAAGGTGAATGAAGTCAGGAGGGTCGATGGCGGTCGCGTAGATTAGGCCGCGTGTTTTCTCCTTTTCTTGCTCCTGCCATTTATGTTACGAGAACAATTCAGTCGATCTTTGCGACAAGTTACCTTTGTAATATAACTTTATCTTGGGCAGTATTTGCTATGTTATCCCTTTACTTGATTCCTTCCTTTGTATGTTTTACCCTCGCTTCTAGGGAACTTGCGGTATGAGCACCCTTGCCATGGCGCTGAGTCTTGGAACATCAGCAACCTCTTTGGCGGTCTTGCTTCGGCAAGAAACCTTATGTAACTAGTCCTGACACACTTAAGTTGTTGGCGGACTCGAAACAAAGTAAGGTGCAACTAGCTCTGAGTTGGTTCCTCAGCGTACAGGTTTTTCCATACAAAGCACGGTCGTTCAAGGAAGATAACTTAAAAATTTTAAAACTAGTTGTGCTCAAACTTTGGCAACAGCTTTTACGTCATCGTGTCCGGCAAGCGATACTTTCTTGAGCGGCTTTGGTCCACACCATTATCTTCTCCTCCCCCTCGCCGGTGAACTTGTTGGCGAGGAACCTTCCTTTTCTTGAGAAAAAAAAAAGAGAAATAAAGATATGGAGCCTTAAGGCTCGTTATTGCTACTGGGGGGTAAGTCTTTGCACAAAGTGTCGGATAATACATGCAAAAAGAAAAAAGCATGAAATTTGACAAGATGTCGGAGCATATGATCTTTATTTATGCAGGATCTGCGCCCGGCTTTGTACAAAGGGTTACATGCAACAGCGGCAAGGCTTGTACAAAAGGTGGTTGCGGAGCAGGTTCGGCAACAGCGCTCTCTGAGTAAAACTTCGAAGATGCTCAATGTTCGAGGAGTTGCTCACGGAGAGCCATCTTCGGTCTCAAAGCGGACAGCGCCGGAGCCTAGTGACTTCGCTTCACCCGATAAGGGCCTTCCCCTTGGCGTCAACTTGTTGGAATTCTTGGCGGATTGAGCGAAGAACAAAGTCGCCTTCCCGAGACTTCGGCATTAACTGCGGCTATGGTAGCGGCGCAAAGCTTCTTGATATCGAGCAGCTCGTCTGACAGCTGAAGGCGATCTTCCTCAAGGCAGCGCGTCATCTTGTCTGAGCTGCTCTTGCTCAAGCTCATCATAGCGAGCACTTTCGAGGCGATCCGTATCTGAGTTCCGTGGGAGAATTGCCTCTGCTCCATAAACTAGAAGCGAAAGGTGTGCGGCGATGGCTCGATTTGGCGTCGTCTGATCGACCAAGAACCACCGGCAGCTCCTCGATCGATTCTTTCGCACTTGTGCGACTGTCGAAAGTCCTGGTCTTGAGCCGCGCAGCGCCGGTGTTGCCCTCTCCGCTTGACCGTTGCTTCTCGGGTGAGCAACGAAGCGAAGCGGAACCATAAGCGCCAAGATCTTGGGCGTCTTGCATGAAGGTGCAGCTCGTGGTGTGTGCCATTGTCGGTGATGATCTGTTAGGGACTCGAAAGCGGCAAACAATCGACTGAAGAACGAAGCTGCTGATTGTCTTTGTCACCCTCCTCCTTGCTTCCACTTCGGCCACTTTGTAAACTTGTCGATTACAGCGTACAAGTACTCAAAGCCCAAACAGCTTCGGGGAAAGGGGCGAGATGTCGAGCCCAGGACCAAAAATGGCGGGATAAAGGGATAAATGGAGAGCTTGAGGCTGGCTGGTGTATCTGCTTGGAGTGGGCCGACCGCTTCACACTTAGTTACTTGTGCGATTGCATCACGGAGAGCTGTCGGCCAAAAAAAACCTTGCGGAATGCTTTGCGGCAAGTGCTCTTCTTGCCAATGTGATGACCACATATGCCTCCATGTATCTCCATAACAGCTTACATCCATCTTCCGGGAATGCACTTCAATTTCACTCCGTTGAATCTTCTTACATGCGGTATGTCGTCGACAAACTGGTACATACTTGATTGCCGGGCTACTCTCTCCGCTTCTTCTTGCTCTTGGAAGTTCTCTGTCTGAAGAAGCGGACAATCTGTTGTGCCCATCTTTGGAGCTTGCGGCTCAACAACAAGGACTAAAGGCACAAATGCTGCTGCGGGAAAATCTGCTTCTACGGCAAGAACCTGTGGCTCAGCCGGAGCTTGGTGTTCCCCAGCAAGCTTGCTGGAGCAAAACTTGTCGGGAGCGTCTGCTTCAACAGAACAAATCCTAGGGCTTGTCGGAGCAGACTGCTCCTCAGCGCTCTTGGTATTGATCTTGGGGACCTTCTTGGCGGCGGCTTCGGGGAGCTCTGCCGGAAAGTAGTCACCAGAAACCAACTTCCTCTTTTTGCTCTGTCCAGATGATGGTGTTACAAATGGTTGAGTCAGCTTGAGCACAAAGATCCCTGGTTCTACAGGTAACTTAAGTGCGGCACATTTGATAGGCCATCTGCAATGTCGTTCTGAGCTCTCAGAACATGTTCCATCTGCAGGCCGTCAAAGTGCTCTTCCAACTTTCTCACTTCATCAATGTATGCTTCCATCAACGGACTCTGATAATCTTTGTTCACTTGGCGGACGACAAGCTGCGAGTCACCCCTAACAATAAGCTTCTTGATCCCAAGGTCAGCCGCGATCCTGAGCCCGGCAAGCAAACCTTCATACTCTGCAGTATTGTTTGTTGCTTGCTCCTTGGGAAAGTGCATCTGGACCACGTACTTGAGGTGCTCCGGTGGGTGCGACAAGTAACACGCCCGCACCGGCGCCTTGCAGCGAGAAGGCACCATCAAAGTACATGATCCATTCTTTGCTTGCTTCCTTGACGGGGATGCTCGTCTCTGGAGTTTCTTCATCAGGTTTTAGCCTCCATTCTGCTATGAATTCTGCCAATGCTCGGCTCTGGATAGTTGAAGTACTCTCAAACTTGAGGCCAAAGCTTGACAATTCCAGTGCCCACTCGACAATCACTGTTATACGGATTACGCAATATCCTCTTCAGCGGAAGCGAGTGACAAGCTGTGATCTCATGTGCTTGAAAGTAATGGCGCGGGTTTCTCGAGGCCATGAGAAGGCGAAAAGCAATTTACACACGAGTACCTTGATCTAGCCCCTGCGGAAGGGCCGACAAAAGTAAGTAGGCGCTGCACCATTTTCTTCTGCTTCTCTTCTTGCGGCTGCATAGATCCATCCTTATCGGGACGAGCTTGTCGGGAAGCCCTCTGCTTGTCATTTGGGCAGCGCTTGCCGTGGCGGCTCATCATCCGCCTCCCTTTCCGCTACTAACACAGCACTAACCACTTGATTGGTTGCCGCTAGATATAGCGAGAACTTCTCTTGTGGCTTAGGTGCGACAAGTATTGGAGTGGAGGACAGGTATCTCTTCAAGTCTGCAGGCGCAGCCTCCGCTTCGAGTCCATTTCATTGGACCTGCCTATTTCAATATTTTGAAAAATGGCGGGCGCTCAGCAGAACTTAGAGATAAACTTCTTGAAAGCAACCGCATGCCGGCAAGCCTTAGCACATCCTTGGCGTGCTTGGTGCTTCAATCTGCTCAATGGCCTTGATCTTGTCGGGATTAGCTTCAATCCCCTGAGACACAAAGAACCGAGAAGCTTGCGGAAGGACTCCAAACACACACTTCTCGGGATTGAGCTTGAGGTTGAACTTGCTTGATTTGCAAGGTCTCGTCCAAATCTTGGATCGAGTTGCTCTGTCTTTGCTCTTGACCACTATGTCATACATCTAGGCTTCTACATTTACGTACAAGCTGTGGCTCAAAAGCCGTGAACTACCCTTGCAAATGTTGAACCAGAATTCTTTAGTCGAAGGCATCCATACAAAGCGATATGTGCCACATGGAGTAATGAATGCGGTTTTATCCTCATCCTCTTTTGCCATGAAAATCGATGATATCTGAATATGCATCAAGAAATGAAAGCAAATCACATCCTGCGTGGAGTCGACAATCTGGTCAATGCGCGGCAAGGGAAATGGATCTTTGGGACAAGCTTTATTAACATCGGTGAAGTCAATACAAAGCCTCCATTTTCCGTTAAGCCTTCTTATGCGACTACTGAGATTGGCCAGCCATGTAGGATGGAGCACTCCTCGACAAGACTGCTTGCTTCCAACTTCTTGATCTCTTACGCAATGAATTCTTGGTGCTCCTTTGCTTGTTTTCGACTTTACGCTTGGCGGGCGCGGCGTGAGGATGAGCGGCAGGTGGTGCTCAATTACTTTCACAGGAACACGGGGATGTCGGATGGTTGCCATGCAAACACATCGACATTGCCGCGAGAAAACAACGGCGCTTTCCTATTTAGGATCAAGCGTGGGCGATGGTGAAAGGTACCACCGGTGCCGTCCTCCTTAATGACCACTTTCTTGGTCTCTGGCTGAGCTGCCATCGCCTTCTTACACTTGCGGTGGAGCTCGATGGTGCGTCCTCGGCAGTAGCGCAGCACTCCGAAGAGGTGCGCTTGCGGAGTGGGCATCGAGCTTTGCGGACTTAGTCTTCTTCTTCCCCGGGAGCTTCAGGCGAGTGGTTTGCGATCTGCTGCAGCTCTTTGCTTCCCAGTAGATCTTGTCGGTGCGAGATAAGGTCATCTTTCTTGTCGCTAGGGGCGGAGATGACCTTATCGGACTGGCATCTTGAGCACGTTGTAGGCATAGTGAGAGGCTGCCATGAACTTGGCGGCGGCTGGGCGGCGAGTATTCCATTGTAAGGCAATGGGAAATCAACAACGTCAAAAGTGACTTTCTCATCACGAAGTTCAGCTCGCTGCCAAATGTCGCAGCAGCGTGATCTTCCCCTTGACTTGCTCCTTCCGGATTGATTCCTTGGAATGTACGGTCTCTTGAGCTTCATTGTCGGGGATCTAGAGTTTCTTGAGTACCGCTGAGGAGATCAGGTTCAAGCCCGGCCCGCCGTCAACTAGCATCTTTGTGACCACGAGGTTGCGGATAGTTGGTGAAACCAACATCGGCAAGCACCGACATGATTATCGATCGGGGTGGTCCTCAATGTCAAAGATGATAGGCGTCTTGGACCACCGAGGCTTGTGTGACTCAGCTGGTGGTTCTGCTGCATTAACTTCCGCACCTTGTTTGAGTTGGCGGTGCGAAGTATCTTGAAGAAGCACCACCGTCAGCCTGCAGAACCTCTGTTGCTTCTGAAACTCCTGCTCGTTGGCCTCGTCATCATCCATATCCTCATCTTCGTCTTCATCTTCATCCTTGTCGCGGGGAGGCCTGTCTCCTTGCCGCTGCTTGGCCTTGCTGCGGCGTCCTCCCCGTCTGGGGCGCTTCTTGCCGGATCCGCCAGTACCTTCCTGGGCCTTCTCCTTGCCGCGTCGCTCGTACTCAGCTTTCTGCTGCTCAACAAGCTGCTCAACTTTCTTGCAACTCTGGAGATCATCGCCCTTGGTGCAGTGGATCTTGCAGTATTGCTTGTCGGAGCCGCCCTGCTTGTCGGCGGCCGCCACAGGTTCTGCTTCCTTGGTGCCACCTCCGTTGCCGGACTGCTCGACAGCTACCACATCTTTGCCTTTCCTTCTTCTGTTGTTCCGCTGCCGGTTTTTCTTTGCCGGGGCAGCATCCTCACTGTCAGACCCCCCTGCTCCTATGTTCTCTCCGGGGAGTTTCCTCCCTTCCTCTGCACGTGCACACTTGTTGGCCAGGGCATAGAGCTCACTGACGTCTCTTATCTTGCACATCGCCATCTCCTCCCGCATCCTGCTGATTCGCGCGTTCGATGGAGCAGCGATGACCCATGGTGAGGTGGACATCTGGGATGTTGCGCTGCCTTAGCTGAATCTCACGAATGTACTTGCGCGGGGCTCTCCTTCATACAGGCGGCAGATGAAATTGCTCTCTGGCTATGGGGCTTGTGGCGCTTTGTGAAAGTGCCGACAAAGCTGATAGCACAGATCCGCCCATGAGGAGATGGAGTTGTCCGGCAAGTGCATGAGCGAGGATCGACATTGAAGCGAGCACCGGTGGGAAGTAGTTGGCAAGGATCTTGTCGTCGCGTCCCCGATAGCCTTGCACCACGATGGTGTAGATCTTTGAGGAACTCTGACGGATGCAACCTGCCATCATACTTCTCCGGTACATCGGCAAGTTCTTGGTCTGAGGCCCTTGGACTTGCCACAGCTCACAAGTGAGCAGGGCAACCTACGCGTATGGCAAGTCGCTGGTTCCCCTAAGCGCATGCATGTCGGCCAGCGGGCCCGGCGGCTGGTCTGGTGACGCGCGCTTCTCTTGGCCTTCGATCGTGTCTGGCGTCTTCTTGTTGTCGTTCTTGAAGAACATGGCGTTGATCGCGACGAGCTCGTGGATCCGGCGGCGCCCGTGGAGTTAGTGTCGAGGTTGACCCGGCGAGTCGGCGATCTCGACCTTCAGGCGGGGAGTGCGGTGGTTGCACCCCACCGATCTTATCGCCATCGGCTCGCGCACAGGCGTCTTGCGCAACCGATGTGCTTTCGGTTGCGGGGAGTGTCGCCGTTAGCGAAGCGATAAGGCTCGAATGGTAGCCCTCAACGGTCGATCTTGTCCACCGTCGGAGGTAATCCGAAGCGATTGGGCTCGAGCTAGCGCTATTACAGAGTCTTTGGTGGCGGTGGCGAGCGGTGCGAGGCGGGATATGCTCGGACTTCTAACTATGTTAGAAGGCGAGATCCCGTCGAGCGACCGTGTCTTGCTTCGTGCCAGGCGGTGGCGTCGCGTGCTGGTCTTGAGCATCCGAGATCCGCCAGGCTCGACCTTGGTCAGCGGCGTATGGTACTGCGAGTACCATGGCATTGTCGGTCTCGCACCTCTGAGATAGGCGCGGTGCGTGTCACGGATGCCGAAGTTTGCGCGGCCTTGTCCTTGAACTGGCGGCAGCAGGCTTCCTCGCCGGCGCCCGTTAAATCGCGGCGTCTATCCCACGCCCGTTTGCTCGGTGGCGGTGGAATCAGCGCGAGCGGAGCAGCCACCTCGAAGCCTTCTTCTTCGGTGGCATGTCGATGAAGATGATGAAGATCGGCTCGCGTGAAATGCGGATCGGGTTCACACAACCTCGGCGCCCCTACGGCGCCAAAGATGTCATGGAAGCGAACACCTATGGGGCAGGGCCCTTCGGTCGGCGGGGGCGGCGCCGCCTGAAGCGGATCAAAGGCGAACCTTGGCGATTTTACCCAGCCGGAGCTCTCCGGAGATAATACTCCTCTGCTGCTTTGTGGTTGTATTATGTTCTTGCTCGAGAGCACAGGAGTGTTCTGGTTTGAATTAGTGAACCCCTTCTCGTTGCGCATGGGCCTCCTTTTATAGGCTCAAGGGGTCACCGGCAGTGGCAACGCATGCATGGGTAAAAGTGTAAAAGGTGTGGTTGGTACAAGCTGCTTCTCTGATGGATCCTACCTAACTCGTGGCGGGGACAAAGGCATTAAATGCCCGTCGCGTCGCCCAAACGATCTTGAAGCGACCGTTAGGGCGCCACCATTATACGATGGCCATCTCGTCATCTCCACTCGCCACCTCGCACGCTTGGCTGCACGACTTTCGCCACGTCGCTGGAGCAGTCTGGGGCGACACGTCGGCGGATCTTGTTGGGCGTGGAGCGCAGTGGTAACCGCGCTGACAAGCGCCTTGCCGTGGTCGTTGTCTTGTCGCTTGGAAGCTTGCCGCTTGCGGGTCTTGCGGGATCTTGTGGGCGTCGTGACAAGTTCCTTGAAATGCCTTGGTTGGCCTTCCCGGCAAGCTCCTCTTGCCGGGGCCTTGTCCTTCCCGGCAGCTCCTCTTGCCGGGGCCTTGTCTTATTAGTTAAAACTCTTTGTTCTTGAATGGCTCCAATAGGAACTACGGAGGATATTGGCGGGCACCCGGCAAGCCTTGCCACGGGGTGCTGCGACTGCCCGTGCACAAGTTCGGGATACTAAGGTACCCCTACTTTAGTACACCGACATCAAGTATATTAACCTTAAGTGAATTACCATGCTATTAATGACTCTCAAAATAATCTAAGTGAAGCATGAGAGATCAATAGTTTCTTTAAAATAAATCCACCACCGTGCTCTAAAAGATCTAAGTGAAGTACTAGAGCAAAAATATCAAGCTCAAAAGATATAAGTGAAGCACTATGAGCAAAACTATCAAGCTCAAATGATATAAGTGAAGCACTATGAGCAAAACTATCAAGCTCAAAAGGTATAAGTGAAGCACATAGAGTATTCTAACAAATTCAAATTCATGTATGGATCTCTCAAAAGGTGTGTACAGCAAGGATAATTGTGGTAAACTAAAAAGCAAAGCATAAATAATACAAGATGCTCCAAGCAAAACACATATCATGTGGTGAATAAAAATATAGCTCCAAGTAAATTACCGATGGAAGTGGGCCGAAAGAGGGATGCCTTCAGGGCATCCCAAGCTTTAATTTTGGTGTCCTTGCATTATCTTTGGGGTGCCATGGGCATCCCCAAGCTTAGGCTCTTGCCACTCCTTGTTCCATAATCCATCAAAATAATTCACCCAAAACTTGAAAACTTCACAACATAAAACTCAACAAAAATCTCGTGAGCTCCATTAGAGAAAGAAAACAAAAGACTACTGAACGTACTGTAATGAACTCATTCTTTATTTATATTGGTGTTAAACCTACTTTATTCCAACTTCTCTATGGATTATAAACTAATTTACTAGCCATAGATTCATCAAAATAAGCAATCAACACCCGCAAAACAGAATCTGTCAAAAACAGAACAATCTGTAGCAATCTGTAACTAACGCAAACTTCTGGAACTCTAAAAGTTGTACCAAAATAGGAAGTCCTGGAAAATTTGTTTATTGAACATCAGCAAAAACAATCAACGCAAAAGCACGTTTCTGTGATTTAACAAAATTATATTAGTGCGGCATAATGTTTCTGTTTTTCAGCAGAATCAAATCAACTATCATCGTGGGTTATCCTACAGGTTCTACTTGGAACAAACACTAATTAAAACATAAAACCACATCCAAACAGAGGCTAGATGGATTATTTATTCCTAAACAGAAGCAAAAAACCAAAAACACAAAATAAAATTGGGTTGCCTCCCAACAAGCGCTATCGTTTAACGCCCCTAGCTAGGCATAAAAGCAAGGATAGATCTAGGTATTGCCATCTTTCGTAGGCAATCCATAAATGGCTCTCCTGATAGATTCAGATGGTAATTTTATTTTCTTTATAGGTAAGTGTTCCATGCCCTTGTTTAAGGGAAATTGGAATCTAATATTCCCTTCCTTCATATCAATAATTGCACCAATCGTTCTAAGGAAAGGTCTACCAAGAATAATAGGACATGAAGCATTGCAATGTATATCAAGAACGATAAAATCTATGGGCACATAATTCCTATTTGCAACAATAAGAACATTAATTCTTCCCATAGACTTTTTAATAGTGGAATCTGCAAGATGCAAGTTTAGAAACAATCATCAAAGTCACGGAAATCTAGCAAATCACATAAAGTTTTGGGAATAGTAGAGACACTAGCACCCAAATCACACAAAGCATGAAAATCATAATCTTTAATTTTAATTTTGATGGTAGGTTCCACTCATCATAGAGTTTTCTAGGAATAGAAACTTTCAACTCAAGTTTTTCTTCATAAGATTGCATCAAGGCATCAACAATGTGTTCGGTAAAGGCCTTATTTTGACTATAAGCATGAGGAGAATCTAGCACGGTTGCAACAAGGAAATACAACCAATTAAAGAACAATTTTCATAATTAAATTCCTTGAGATCCAAAATATTGGTTTAGCAACATCTAGGTTTTGTTTCTTTCAATCCCAGTTTCATCAATTTCATCATCAAGATCTAGAAACTCTGAATTCTTAGAAGCGCCTTCTAGGTAAAGGAAGATCATATTCAGTTTCATCAAGATTCATATTGTAAAACAAAGATTTAATGGGGGACACATCAATAACTTTTAGATCTTCATCTTGATTTTCATAGGAATTGGAAGAACACGCTTTAATAAAGGCATCTTTGGAAGCACGCATCCTAGCGGTTCTTTCTTTGCACTCATCAATGGAAATTCTCATGGCTTGAGAGACTCATTGATATCATGCTTTGGAGGAATAGATCTAAGATTTAAAGAATCAATTTCAAGAGAAATTCTATCAACATTCCTAGCTAAATCATCAACTTTAAGCAATTTCTCTTCAAGCAAAGCATTAAAATTCTTTTGTGAATTCATAAACTCTTTAACACTACTCTCAAATTCAGAGGGCATCTTATTAAAATTTCTATAAGAGTTATTGTAGGAATTTCCATAATTATTAGAAGGATTACTAGGATAAGGGTAGGATTAAAATTCCCTCTATACGTTGTTTCCAAAACTATTCCTACCAACAAAATTCATATCCATAGATTCATTATTATTCTCAAGCAAAGTAGACAAAGGCATATCATTGGGATCAAGAGGGGTATTTTTAGGAGCAAACATCTTCATAAGTTCATCCCTCTTTTCACTCAAAACATTGATTTCTTCTATAGCATGCACTTTTTTACTAGAAGATCTTTCGGTGTGCCATTGAGAATAATTAGCCAAAATATTATCAAGCAATTTATTGCAGCATCTCCTAACGTAATTTCCATAAACGTGCCTCCCGCGGCCGAATCTAAAAGATTTCTAGAAGCAAAATTCAATCCGGCATAAATTTTTTGTATGATCATCCATAAATTCAAACCATGAGTAGGGCAATTGTGAAGCATCAATTTCATTCTTTCCCAAGATTGTGCAACATGCTCATGATCAAGTTGTTAAAATTTATAATATCATTCCTAAGAGTGATGATCTTAGCGGGAGGAAAATACTTAGAGATAAAAGCATCTTTGCACTTGTTCCAAGAATCAATACTATTTTTAGGCAAAGCGAAAACCAAACTTTATACGATCTCTAAGTGAAAATGAAAATAACTTCAGTTTGACAATATTGTTATCCGTATCTTTCTTCTGTTGCATATCACACAAATCAACAAAATTGTTTAGATGAGTAGCGGCATCTTCACTGGGAAGGCCGGCGAATTGATATTTCATAACAAGATTCAGCAAAGCGGTATTCATTTCACAAGACTCATCATTATTAAGATGAGCAATCGAATACTAAGGAAATCATTATTATTGGTATTAGAAGTCACACAATTTGGTATTATCTTGCGCCATGGCAACAAGTAATCCAACACACAAGCAAACAAAAAGCAGCGGGAAAAGGAAAGCGGGAGAGAGAGAGAGAAGATTGGGAAAGAGAGGCGAATAAAGCGACAAGGGTGAAGTGGGGAGATGAAAGCGAGAGGAAAATGGCAAATAATGTAATCACGAGAGATAGGGATTGTGATGGGTACTTGGTATTGTTGACTTGCTTGCGTGAGCCTCCGACAGCAGCGCTAGAAATTCTTCTTGCTACCTCTTGAGCACTGCGTTGGAATTCCCCGAAGAGGAGAGGATGATGCAGCAAAGTAGCGTAAGTATTTCCCTCAGTTTTTGAGAACCAAGGTATCAATCCAGTAGGAGACCACACACAAGTCCCTCGTACCTACACAAAACGATAGCTCCTCACAACCAACGCGATTAGGGGTTGTCAATCCCTTCACGGTCACTTACGAGTGAGATCGATAGAGAAGATAAATAATATTTTGATATTTTTGATAGATAGATGCAAAGTGAAAAGTAAAAGGCAAAGTAAAAACAAAGGAAGTAAATAAAGTGATATAGATTGATATTGAAGGAAATATGCCTAGAGGCAATAATAAAGTTATTATTTATTTCCTCATATCATGATAAATGTTTATTCTTCATGCTAGAATTGTATTAACGGAAACATAATACATGTGTGAATATATAGACAAGCAGTGTCACTAGTATGCCTCTACTTGACTAGCTTGTTAATCAAAGATGGTTATGTTTCCTAACCATAAACAAGGAGTTGTTATTTGATTAACAAGGTCACATCATTAGTTGAATGATCGATTGACATGACCCATTCCGTTAAGCAGCACCACGATCGTTTAGTATGTTGCTATTGCTTCCTTCATGACTTATACATGTTCCTATGACTATGAGATTATGCAACTCCGTTTACGGAGGAACACTTTGTGTGCTACCAAATGTCTAGCGTAAGCTGGGTGATTATAAAGGTGCTCTATAGGTGTCTCGAAGGTACTTGTTGAGTTGGCGTATTTGAGATTAGGATTTGTCACTCCGAATATCGGAGAGGTATCTCTGAGCCCTCTCGG